>VOPJ01016210.1:0-81175 GCA_014673585.1 Semibalanus balanoides | reverse complement strand
GGTCTGATGTTGGGTAATTTAAGTAGTTGTCAGAAGATTAAAAAACAGAAGTTAATCCTATTCCTATAAATAATAAAGATCATCAAGATTTCACAATACTACCATTTCCCTCACACATTCTAGTCCCTTCTCGCTACAATATGCAGACACTTCAGCAGGCAGAGATTTGCAAAATTTGGATCTTACCTGTTTTACAGACGAAAATGTGCCCATCTCCACGACTGGGCGTGATGTGATGTCTTCACAACAATAACACAAAGCAAGACAAAAATATTTAGTACCAAATAAGCAAAATAAATAAGTAAGCTACTAATATAATGACATTTCCACTGAATAAGGTGTTTATTATGGTAAATTCGGCTAATCACCATCTGTATTACAGTGAAATAAAAACAACATACTTTTAAAAACGAAAAAGAATCAGTGCACGCCGCTGATCCCGATCAAGCCGCTAGCTCGAACGGTTACCGGATTAGTGGGCGGGGATTTACCGCTCGGCCTGGGAAAAGGCATTACGGGTCCATGGGTTCGCGTAAATCGCGATCACGGCACTGATCGCGATCAAGGAGGATTAGAGGTGCCCATGGAAACGGGGTCATACTGAATACCGATGTTTTATGCAGATGGCTATCCGAATCTACATCCAGCCCAAACAACCTACAGGCATTACAAACATTAAATACCTACACCAGCGAGAGTTGAGTGCATGCTGCTAGATAATCCCTCCTGAGAATCTAATTGTTGTGATGCTACGTCACAGTTCCTCTCAAAGGTAAATCATCACCTTTTTCCACACAAAAATGGAGTTAACACTTGAAATCGACAGATGAGTGAGACCAAAATATAATGTAAATTTATCGTACCAGTGACAGCGAAATCGTACCAGTACCAAATCGTACCTCTGACCGACAAAACTGGATGCGTAATAACCTCTCTGACCAGTGAAGCTGCATGCGCAATAACCTTTCTGACCAGAAGAGTCAGTTGGATAATTGGTACCCCTCTAAGCAGCAGCACTGTATGCTCATCATGTGACTCACCTTCGCGCAGCGTGTGGACGGGGTAGGAAGGCTGGCCGGGCCGGCCGGCACCCACGCCGTTGACCGCCGTCAGTCGGAAGCTGTAGACGGTGTAGGGACGGAGACCGATCACCTGGTACGCCGTGTGGTTACTGGCCGTGCGCAGAGAGCGGTCCCACGGCCCCCTCTCCGTCTCTCTGAAGGGAGACGCGCGGTCGGAGGAGATCAGTGAGGAGACACATGGGAGGTAGAGTGACATGGAATTAGTCATAGGTGGTCAATGGAGTGATCAGCAGAGATTGACGCCAGAGGTGGTGAGCTAGTTGATCTGAGCGAGCTTTAGTCTTCCATGAATATGAGTCATTTATGGAGTAAGACCCAGACAATGTGTGAGTGTGATTTGGCTCTGCTCTGGATTGGCTGTAAGACAATATATCAACACGTGAGGAAACATATGATAAATGTGTTTCAACAACTTTGGAAATAACTTCTCCACAGGCGGAGTCTGCCGCATTTGATAGATGTTCATGCGATTCACTTTCAATGTTTTTCCGCCTTTTGTATGCTGCTATTCACTCTAGAGCGGCTCGGCAGAGCACCTCTGAGTTAGACTGTGCCGCAGGGCACGACACCGCCCGGGAGTTAGACTGTGCTGCAGGGCACGACACCGCCCGTGAGTTAGTCTGTGCCGCAGGGCACGACACCCACCCGGGAGCTAGACTGTGCCGCAGGGCACGACACCACCTCTGAGTTAGACTGTGCCGCAGGGCATGACACCAACCGGCAGTTAGACTGTGCCGCATGACACGACACCGCCCGGGAGTTAGACTGTGCCGCAGGGCACGACATCACCCGGGAGTTAGACTGTGCCGCAAGGCACGACACCACCCCCGGGAGTTAGACTGTGCCGCAAGGCACGACACCACCCGGGAGTTAGACTGTGCCGCAAGGCACGACACCGCCGGGGATTTAGACTGTGCCGCAGGGCACGACACCACCCGGGAGTTAGACTGTGCCGCAAGGCACGACACCGCCGGGGAGTTAGACTGTGCCGCAGGGCACGACACCACCCGGGAGTTAGACTGTGCCGCAGGGCACGACACCGCCCGCGGCTATGAGTTGGCACGAGCGGCGGCCGTCAGGAAGCGGCCATGAGCGCGGAGCAGTGCGATAATCCAGCATTATGTGAATGTCATGTAAACGTCACAGGACATTTTTCCCTGCTGCTTCTATCATTGAGCTTCATTCATGTGCACTCACTTTTGTGCCCACGCTTGCTTCATGATGAAATATACTACGTCTGCATATCGTACATTTCTTTGGTCTGACATTGTGATATCGTCATTTCAAATAGTCAGATGGTAGTGTGGACCACCACAACTGAGGAGTGAGGCATATCATGAAATGAATAGATAATTCAAGACTTCAGTCATGCCTGTCTGACTCCGTCGTTTGGCTCAATAGTGTTAGCTGTCAGAAGTGAGCGTGGCTTACATCTGAGACATCCCTGGCAATATTTGGAGCAGGGGTGGCTGACATCTGCAGCAATGC
This sequence comes from Semibalanus balanoides, assembly GCA_014673585.1. Lineage (NCBI taxonomy): Eukaryota > Metazoa > Arthropoda > Thecostraca > Balanomorpha > Balanidae > Semibalanus > Semibalanus balanoides. The sequence continues at coordinate 78,605 of VOPJ01016210.1, read as the reverse complement.
CTAGTTTTAAGAATGGATGAAGGCTGCATTACATATGAGTTCTGACCCGCGTAAGCCAGTATTTAAAAGCGATAATGGATTACGTCTAACCCATACCAGTTCGTTCTTGGAGTGGAAATGGATAGCAATTAACGGCTAAGCTAAGATAACAGCAAAGCCTGAGTTGCGTGCCGATATCAGCTCCGAGTTCAGTCCATCCCCATCGGCGATCTAATCAGTCGACCCTTCCCATGCTGTTCTGTACAATGAGACCTTGGTCGTCTCATTTCGCTCCGACAACGCTGGCTCTGACTAGCACCAGAATCAGACAATGGCTTGAGGCCGCGACTGGAGTCGGAGAGAAGACAACAAACATGGAGAAAATCAGACGAAAATGGTAATGTTTGGTCAGCCGCACCAGCTTCACTCTCAGCCCAATGAAGACTCTCCGAACTTGTGCGACACAGGCATTTATAAGGAAGCATTCAATTACCATTTTCAAATAGTCCCATGAATCATGAGTGCGGAATGCACATGGACCAAATGCAAATTATTCAAGTGATTTGTAATAGCAAAGGGTATTTTTACATAATAATCTTCAAAGTGATAAGGTGCAAAACTTCATGATACATTTGGTTAAATTGGAAGACGAGCGCATAATTATTTTGATCGCCTTTTCCTTGATGACATATGTCAAGAGCTAAAGATTAATATACCCGATAAATCATTTTATATTGCGGAATGCAGATCAATCAGGTGCAAAGTTTTTCAAGCGATCGAATACTACCGACAACAACATTTTCATTACAGGTTCAAAATGAGTGCATAAATGTCAGTACAATGTTAACACTAACGACCCCATAGCCAGTCTGGAGAGCAGTGGGATTCTAACCTCGCCAGTAGTGGCAGCCCGGGTTCGAGTCGCTACGACGCTCGCTATTTTCCCCTGACTCCCTGACTGGGATGACCTGCGGCCGTTGAGAGAGGTCGCACTCAAGGTTAGGTGACGTCAGAGGGTGAGGCGGACCGTGTCCAGGTATGTTAGACACGTACAACTTTCGTTTCTAAGTCCTGCCGGATGCCAGAAATTGCGTGATCGGGTGGTGGAGGTCAGGGCCTGCGCAACAAGCTATACTTAGCGCGGGGCCTGCCATCGACAATCAGTCCATTCAAAACATTCGGACTAAATTGATATAAAAAACGACACTAGCCGTGAATCACCAGTCAAGTGTCTTGCGTAGTGCAGTGACACTTCCAACAATGTGCTCCACCCCGCTGATCATCGCGAGGAGTGTCGCGCAGGTCTCTGGATCGACTCCGCAAAGTGTCGCTCCGCCTCTCAGCCTCAACATATCATCCCGCTCTCCCCGCTAGGCTGGTGGCCGGATTAGGCCCTCCGGCCGCCGGCTTCATAACCTGAGACACCATGCCAAGTGGTCATATAATTAAAGCGCTCCGCATATAATAAGGCGCGGGGGAAGGATGTGAGGAGAGGCGTCACTGACGTCGGCGGAGTAATCCGCTGCGCTGCATTCGCCGCCTGACGGACGAGCGGCGCGCCACGAGCGTCTCGTCAGCGCGCCACCGTCGGTAATATGGCACGGCCGAGACAAATGCGTCATGTCAAGCCCGTTGTTGGGGTGTCCAAGCGTGTGAGCCTGAGAACAATAACAGGGAATTTCATTTATGGAGATAATCCTCTTGTTTGGAGTTAGCGAGAAAAGAACGGAGGGATAGGAATATGTGGCGCTATTTTTTGTTATATTTTACCGGGGCTTAAAAACACGCGTGTTTTCAGACATCCCAAAGGGTGCATAGTAATTGGGGACTGGAAGATTGGGCTTGCTGCCAGACGTGTTTATTACGAAGTAGGACATAAACAAATTAACCCACACGAGACTCTCCGCGTGATTTTCTGCTCTTTCTGCGATGAAGCTCAGGCCTACCTCGTATTTCGAGACACAGTGTTTTGCATTAAGGACGGGGGTATAAATCTGTCGCCGGAACCCTACTAATTGAAATAAAAGCTTCCGGATTCGGTGCCTAGAACCCGTTTATCTCGGTGACCGATGGCCCAATTCGGCGTGGTTAGTCATCCCTTCCTGGGACCGAGACAAAAGCGGCAGCGGCAGTGGCGGGGGTGGCGGTGGTGAGCTGGTCAGGCTGCTGGCGTGGGGGATAATCCAAGGGTGATGATATGGTAATAATAAGTTAATCATAATTAATCTCAGTGGCTGATAATGAAGCGTTATGCAGTGTAGTTAGAAGCGTGGACGGTGATGTTCGGAAGCGATGTGTGGCGACAAGGCTACGAGCAAGAGATGGGCGTACACTGCTAGTCAACGTGTTGATCGAGCATGGGCCACGTCACGTTGGCAAGATGGTCTCAGTTTCACGCCCCACTCCCAAACAGTGTCTTGCAGTCGTGTGCCACGTCACGACCTCACGCTTCAGTCCAACTCACTACCTCCAGTTCTAGTCCCTCCTCCATACTTGACCTCACGACCCCTCCCGGGCCCCAACCAGCGGCCGCAAACGATTCAATTCCACCTCAACTCGCATTTGTCCATGCAAACTCATCGACTTATCAGCATTCAAGGCGACCAACTGGGGAGGGTAAGCGACCCCCTTGAATCCTCCTCAGCGCCTCAGCCGTGCCGACAGACACAGCCGCCAACACCGCCTCGATCGCTGCGCCGCTCCAGCTGGATTTCATAGATTTATAACATCAGCACCCACTGCCGGCCCACCACTGAATACAGCTTAGTACGTGTCGCCGGCAGAAGTGTGTCATGTCAAATCTAGATCATTGTAATTGTTTTGGTGGTCTCGGCTGAGCGAGCGTTGAGCTGGGTTGAACAGTCGGTGTCACGCGTTGATGGGTGGTTTGTGCTGCACCCAGTGATCAATAACTCACCTGACGTGGATCAGGTAATGCAGCACCGGTGAGAAGTTTGTGCGGCGAGGATGCGTCCACGAAATGTTGGCTGTTCGTGAAGAGAAGGCCAGCACCAGAGGGCGACCGGGCGCGTCCGGTGTGTCTGCAATACAGACAGACACACATACGGGCAATTCAAGGATAAAACCGAATGAAAATACCACAAAACTTTGACTTAAAAGTAACATTTATACCTACTACATTCATAAGACTACATACTACTACATAAGACTATTTCATACATAACTTATGGGCGGATCCAGAGGGGGGTGGGGGGTCACGGGGCCATGCCCCTCCCAAACCACCCAAAATCGGCGCAAATTTGACACATTTCCTAAGATTATCGTAAAACTAAGCAACTTTTATTAGGGAAAGTTTGTTTTAAATCAGTTACTAATACATAAACAAGCGAAATCCGATGAGTTTTCAGAATTGTGCGATACTTTTTGGGATTTGCCCCCCCAAAAAGGACAAAATCACCCTTTTTGGATCCGCCTATGACTGACAAAGACAAAACGATAAGCCAACGCTAAAGAAAGTAGCATGCAGTTTGTTGCAACTCAAGCATATCCAAGGTCATAGTTCGAATTTGTGTTAATATACTGAGTAATAGTAATATAACATTATTTACCGTCCTCGCATTTTGGTTTAATCCACTTTGTGAAATTACTCTAAGCTACACTGACTTTGGCTGTTCTGAATGTTTGCAAACCACCAGGGTAGTTTGCTTACGGGGATTAGGCATAGCAGTTACTGAGTTTAATTTATGCTCAGTTTATGGATGAGTGATCTAGTTTCTCGGTTCAACTAGACAACACAGTTCTCATCATTACATCATAAAATATATGAGTGCACATATGTGATCCAGGATAATTTAACAAGCGGATGCGATGATGAGCAATAATTCATCGAGCGCGTTTTTTATATAAAAACAGTTTTTCACATTGGATTAAGCCAAGCTAAACCTGATCACAGACCCAATTCCACCCAAACCGACTGCAATCCAAGACAGTTCACTGCTCAATATCCAATCGAAATGGCGCCATTAGCTGTAACGGAGCGGCGTCGGGGCGGGGGCGGGGCGGGGGCGTGGGCGACGTCGGAGGGCGGGGGCGGCACCGCGCTGGTCACGGCGGGCGGTCACGTGAGGGGTGCCGCCGCACCTCTGACCTTAACTCCCTCACTCCGACCTCTAACCTACCCACTCCCACCTCTAACTCCCCCACTCTCACCTCATCTGATGCTTTGACATCTCCACTCTCACATCCCCACTTCGACATCTGACATCCCCACTTGGACCTCTAACTTCTGCTCTCATCTGCTGTCTGACCTGCCCAGCCTCACCTCTGACCTCCAGACGGACTGCGCCCTTGGGCTGTTGTCTGCTGTTAACCACGCAGAAGTAGTCTCCGGTGTCGGAAGCACGACTACGACTGATGACAAGCGCGAACGTCGCGTCGTCGAGCATGAGACGCGGCGCCTCCGACTCCGACTCCGAATCCGGCCGCTGCCCGGACGCGGACGGCGGCGGCCGGGACGGCTGCGGTGGCGGTGGCGGTGGCGGGGGCGGGGGCGGGCTGGGATCGGCCGTCTCGGTATAGCATCAGAGGACGCGGCGGGCCGTTCCTGCCTGCGGCCGGCCCGCAGCGGCGGCACAGCCAGCTCAGAGAGACGACGAACGGAGAGAGTCCGAGGCCTGGACACGGCAGGGTGACGGGCGAGCCGGCCAGGGTGCGAACAGTGCTGCTCTCCAGACCGCTGCTGTCTGCAAACAGACAACACGGACCCGTCATACGCGGCAGACAGGGACAGAGCCGCATAACACGCATCAGGCATACATACCAGTATTGCGCCGTAGTTGGCGATGAACGAGCGAGCGCGAAGGAAATGTATGGTGAATTTCAACTCAATCGGGGAAGTAGTTTATGAGATACAAAAAAGGTGTGGCCGTGCACACGTTCAGGGAGCCCACCGCCACCCCTTGACTTGTGGAAAGGCGGCGCTGAGAGGTCCCCAACCAATCACCAAATTCGAAACATAATCCGGTTAACGTTCCTGAGATATAAAAAGGGTGCACACGTGCGCACGTGCAGAGGCACCTCTACCCTGACTTGTGGAAAAGCGGGCTGAAAGGGTCCTAACCACACACCAAATTGGAACACAATCGGTTGCAGCCGTTTCTGAGATATAGAAATAGGGGTGTGCACGTGCGCAGTGCAGAAGCACCCCAACCCTGACTAGTGGAAAAGCGGTGGCTGAGGGGTCCCTAACCACACATCAAATTCGAGCACAATCAGCCCCAGCCCGTTGCGGAGTTTTTGCGACAAAACACATTTCAAACGCCATCACGCGCACCGCGCACGCGCAGTGGTAGTCACCAAACATGAGTGGCAAACTGGTAAAAACTGGTAGATTGGATGGGGCTACCTCAGCAAAGAAGCCCGCTTGTCAATCAGACGTGCGGTTCCAAAGATATAGTCTTCTCAAAGCGTCGCCACGGGTCGGGATCGGTCGGGTCGGGTTGGGTCGGGTCGCTCATAATCATATTTTTCCCATATACCACGTAAAGACGAGCGAGCGCTTCGCGCTCGCTCGCAATCAAGTGATTACTGGTATAGAAATACCGATAAAATATAAATACCTGAGGTATATCTTGCACCAAAAAACATAGCTTACAATGCTATGTTATGATGAGAAGTATTTCCTGTTAGTTAAAAAATCATATTTATTACCAGTGGCGTCGCCGCACAATTTTGGTTGGGGAGGCAGCCAGGGACGGGGGGCAGCCAGAAGTTTGGGGTCCAGTCCCATAGGGCTCATGTTAAAATCCTGTGAATCTGGAAGCTGTACTTCGGCCGGAGTGTTCCTGGGGGGGCTGCCTCCCAGACCCCCTGTTCGTTACGACATAGCTACAGTAGATGTTATCATCATCATCATCATCAGTATGTTTATCAAACATAAATGATGTAGCATGTGAACATAAAACACATGCAATACACATGCAACTACATAGCAGCAGCAGCGAAGTGCTTTTCGAATTATTCATCTGGAGACTTAAGTCTACCCCTTCTATTCTCAGATACCCGAGAACAGCACACGATCCCACATAATACCACGGCTAGAATTCAATGTGAGACAGTAGGCAGTTCCAGCTATTGGCGTGTCTCTGGTCGGATTTTCTCGGCTGTCATTTCGCCGCCGTGCAGCTGCGGTGCCGCGCCAGTGTTCATCATCGCTTCCCTGCCCGGCTGTCACTCATTGATGACCAGATATTGCAGATCTAGTCTGCAGACTGGCCTTTTATATGTCAAGGTAAATAAGATGGTTGAAATGTCTCTTAGTCAAGTTGCCTTCCTCACTTTCTTAAAAGCTTACAAACTAGATCTTAATTGTCGCTCTAAATTTAATGTCCGCACTGCTAAATCATTATGAGCATGCATCCCTGGGAAAGGCATATGCTCGAAATATGTGTTGCTGGCAGAAGCGGATCCGGGGGATGGGAATCTGGCCATGGCCCTCCAAAAGTCTGAAATCGGAGCCAAATTGACATATTTCCTGATAGAAAATAAAATATAAGCAGCTTTACAAAGGAAAGTATGTTATAAGTCAGCTATCAATGCGTAAGCAAGCGAAATCCGATGAGTTTTCAGAGTTACCTATGCGAGACTCTGAACTTTGGCGCCGTTAACCACCGATGGCCCTCACAACCTATTGTTCTGGATCCGCCCTTGGTTAGGTACTGGATGCAACGTGATTTCGCGAGTTACTTAGCGCTAAATAGACCATTTTGTGTTCCAAATATCTACAACTTAGATAATGTAATGGGCTGAAATGCATATTTTCACATTACTATTGTACCTATGTATTAAAAAAAAAATTGAATCAGATAAACTCAGACACACTACAAATAACCTGACAAATATTTTAACTTCTTGAAAATGTTCAGCAATCTGGTATTGTTTTGATATTTTAATTTGTATTTGCGATTCTAGTTAAAAATGATACATTTTCCACCGTTGAAGGAAAACTCAATCAAAGCAACTATCCAAATCGATAGCATACTTTACAGGCGCAGGAGCAGGGACGTCACCGCGAAATTCAGAGTGCCGGACCCATGGCCATAAGTCCATATTTTCCATTCAATCTGTCGCTAGCGAACTCTATTGGCGGCTAGACGCCAATTTATGATATTGAAGATGAAACCGAATTCACCATGTTCCATGCACATACAATTATATTTAGACAGCTTCTTGAACTCTTGGACAGCTTCAGCCAGATGAATTAAAAGGATGGTCTATATATCTATCCCGACAAGTTCTGAACCCAACAGAATCTATTTAAGAACAACATTGAGTGCACAGTCCCATTTGGCAAGTGGTGTCTTCGGCGGTGTTCAAGCGAGAGCAGTCTCCGAATCTGAGCCTTCTTGTTCTTGACTGCTTGCTGTGGAGGTATACCTACCTGAAATAGTTATAAGTGCTTAAGAGTAATCTCCAGGCCAGGAAGCTTCTAAGGAGAGCCGTGGGAGCTGCAGTGCGGCCTATCCCAGTCGACATGTGCCGCCCGTAAGCAGTGGTGAGTCTGAGGCGGAGGGCATTAGACGAAACGGAGGCCATCTCGAAAATGTGCTGTATGTAGGAGATATTAGGATGACGGATTGTGCTTTGAATATGCACAGCATAAATCTCCACAAAGTTTTGAGCAGTTTAGTGTCAACAGAAAATCATAGGGCTTAACCAATAAACGCTTCAACGCTTAACAATTGTTATGTTCCACAGGAAATGCCCTGTTTTACCAGTTGCCGGCCATGGGCCGTCGGTTCACTATTGCTATCTGACGTCACAATTTAATAAATTAACAATTTGTATATCCAAATATCTCGCAAAATATTGATTTGTATGTATAATTGTGTGCATCACCTTCATCAGCACATTTGTAATATTGTTTTACAAAAAAAAACTAAAAAAACTATAAGTAACTAGTCCATTGGCGCCGTATTTAGCAGCCCTATCAATCATAAACACATAATATGCGTCACATGTGAAAGAATGCATCGAACGTAGCTATTCCAAAACAATACTTAATAAAACAGTTGCGAAGTTGTACTCATGCACTACCATGGACGGGGCCATGCCCCCCGTCCCCGAGCAAAATAAATTCATACTAGGATTCTCTAACAACTCGACCCCACTAGCGGATCTAGGGAGCCAACCAAGCCATGCTCCCAACAGCCTTGAAGGGGGCCAACATGTCTTTTGCCCCCCCAGACGTTAACAATTTAGTGTAAAAATTTGCTTTGCAGCAGTCAAAATCCAGCTATTCACATCGAAAAACTTGAAAATTTCGCGCCGCTTCACGGCATGACACGAGTTTTGCAATGGCTTGTATAAATTTGGAAAATGGTAAAATTAATCCCATTAAGAGTCTGGCAGAGGCTCTCCTAGGCTGGCCCCAGGGCCCACTCCCCTTCATAAATATTTACTTTTAGACGGATAACATGTTTAGCTAGTCTCCCGAGTTCTGAAAAAAGCGACGCGAACGCAAAGACGCGGACATCGGCAGTAGGCACCCGGAAGCTGCATCCAGCCGGTGCCCCAGCTTGCGCAGACTGAAGACTAAAGTGGGACGCAGGCCAGGACGCTATCTTTCCCAGGCTCCTCAAGATCCACAGGGACCATTTATACGTAATAAAATACGTTCTGCCTCTTGCTAGCTTGTCAAATCATTGCACTGTTTACCCAGTTGTGTTACAGTTCGGTACATATGTACTATCAGTATGTACATTGTAGCCGTTTTCACGTGGAATTTATTTGCGCCGCTGTTTTTAAAAAACACTTAAAAATGGTTTTTTGGAAATGTTGTAGTATGAAAAGTTAGAGCTATAACGATATAATTACAAGAAAAAATAAGTAACTGATTTAGGCGATATTTATCAATTATTCAACAGTTTAGGAAAACCATGAAATGAGCTCATTACAAATTTATGAATACAAAATTGTCCGTTTCTAGAAGAACATATGCGTCTAGAGTCCATTCCGTTCAGCTAAATAACTGCCATATTAGTTACCAAATCTGGCATGCGTCATGGAATCACAGGTCTGTCTTTCGCATGCGCAATTAGTTCGCAAGTCAGCCAAAAGAAAAACGATTCGCTGGAGGCGAGTCCATATGAAGTCAGGGGAGTTCACATTTTGTTGACGACCAATCAGCGTGCCCGAGACCGAGATGTTCTGGAAAGGTGTCAGTAGGTGAAGATCTGGCAATCACAGCTCCTAAACATAATGTATCTTGCTAATATACGCACCAAACTACGCGAATTTTGTAAACATAGCTATATGTCTTACCAACAATATTGGCAAAATTCTGAGAGACATTTTAAAGACAGAAAATCGCTTGCAAAAGTTGTGTAGTTAAGGGAAAGATAAGTATACTAAAAACTTGCATACTAAAACATTTCAAACATCTTAAAGGGATAGTGCCGATTTGGGAGATTATAAAAAGTAGCTTAAATAAATGGCTGAGGAAATTATTATCATGTATGCCTCTTGCCTCAAACTTGTTCCATAAAAGCAGTGTGGGGGCAAAGCATTTTCTATTTTTCCGACTCAAAAACATTTGTCTCGATTGTGCACCAGCATATATATTCAAGATGGCCGCTTCATATTGCCTTGGACTGTTATTGCTATCCCGAATTGGCGCAGCTGTTCAAAACAAAGCATGGATACCATGGCGAGCACTAAAAGCTGGATAGTCCGCCACGCAGTTGGCCGCCAGGGACCGCCATGGAGCCAGGTTTAAACTCTTTATGTCCGCAAACGAAATTTCTTGTTCATAAGTATAATATATATTGTAAATCAGGCAAAAATAAATATTTACAAAACAAAATTGTCAATCGTAAACTGTTATACATATGCTGGCAACCTCAAATTAACTTGCTTACTAAGCGGTCCTGTGGCCAACTGCTAGGAGACCAATATCCAGTTTTTAGAGATGCTCGCCCCACAGGCGGAGCACTAAAAGCTGGATAAGTGCAGCAGTTGCCGCCAGGGACCGCCAGTGAGCCAGGGTACTTTTATGTCGCAAACGAAATTTTTGTTCATTTTTAGTATTTATTGTAACTCAGCAAAACATGTACAAAACACATTTTAATCATAAACGTTATTAAAATGGCTGGCAACGTCAAAAATTAGTTTGGTTTACCAAGCGCGCGGCTGCGACCACTGCCTGCGACCTAATCCAGCTTTCAGGTGGCTCGCCCCCCACATACTTCGCTCCCTGGCCTCAACGAGCACGAAGGAGCCGAGCGTCCGAATTCGCCGAGCCAAACTTGAAGCGTTCGAGCAAAGTCTGTCCTCGTTGGGTTAGAGGGTAACGTCAATTAATATTCTTTTCTTGGACCAATAGTCGGACGGAGATGTCTTTTGGAGCGGACCGAAATTGGGCCATTGGGGCTATTGTGTTCTTACTAATAAGAAGAATAAGGGAAGAATTGTTCGAGCAATATAATTAATTGCATTCGCTTGGTTTATATTTCAAGGGAGAGTTGCGACGTGACTGACCCATGGTGATGTGAGGGTACCTAAACAATATTTCAAAGAGCCAGAACAGAAATTTTCATAGTCGCGCAAGAAGAAGTGATTCAAAAGTGCGGAGAACGCGATTCCTGATGCGGCTTTTCACAGAGGTTTAAACGACACTTGGAATATAGCCATCATTTGCTTGGTTGCAAATCGTAATTTTTGACAATCTAAATGGGGCAGATTTACGCGGTTACAGTAACCAAAATGCGCCCACTCCCCAGTGGTGAAATAGTACGTACGGTACGCACAGTGAATCACAACCGATTGACAATAATATAACACGAATAGGTTAGGTCTGACAAGGATGCACTCTCATCAGGGCTGTGTCAACCACTGTTGTTGAGAGACATTTCTGTGCAAAATAGATCCATCGTGATAACGGCTATTACTATTACGAAATATACAATGTACTATACTATGGAATGTCAGAACCCGTGAGACACCAGTCGTTTTTATTGGCGATATACTTCGTTAAAGGTGGAAATCGGCCCGAACAGAATTAAATAGTTATTACGTCTAAGTTTCGAAGCCCCAGGCGCCGTCTTTCCTGTCCATATAGTATATGGTTAACAAAAGAATCCAAAAGGGTATGGTACTTGACCGATTGTACGAGCGTAACCTTACGATCTGACACTCGGTATGGCAATAATGCATTCCAAGTTCGCGGGTTGGAGGCTTAATGCGGGTGACGTAGGTTGATGACCTATATCAGAAAAGAAACAGGAGCTACGCAACCAAGTCAGGCGTGGTCAACTCCAGCTATAAAAAGTAGGGTCAACGCGCTGTCTATATCGTCATATCGTCACGGTAGCTAGCACGGTGCTTGCTGAGGGTCACAATGCAATCTCTACCGCTTCACGTGAAGGCGCCTCATCTGTGGGTCACTGGAATTGTTTAGCCGAGGCGGAGAATCTTAATTACGAGCTCAATGACAAGTACCATAAGTATTGATTCTTTGTTAACAGACTATACGGACAGAAATCGGCGCCTGGGCTGAAATAGACTGCGAAAATCTGATTCGGATTCGGCCATTCCTTAACAAATTATCGACAAAAAAAACGGGGTCTCACGCGGTCTGAAATCCATAGTAGTACTCCTGACCATAGAGATCATATATACATAGAGATGCCATGCACTTAAATCTGCGGCAATTCAGTGGTCTTCTAGGTTTAAGGCGAAACAAGTTCTCCCTCCATAATCCTATACCGAACCAGCGTTGGCGCACGGAATAGGGACAAATACACATTTATGTATGCTGAGAAGGATATTATTTTTTAAAGATAATCTCTTGTTTACCACGTGGAATATTGTGCCTATCAACAAACTGTCTTCACAATGCGATCAACAAGCACACTAGTGGGGCTTAGGTTAAGTGGCAGCGGGAACAAGTTCGAGAAGTAGGTTCAAGCAAAATGTACGTTTAAAAGAACCACTGAATTGCCACGAAATCAAGTGCTTCAGCATAGGCATGGCATCTCTATGTATATATGATCTCTATGCTCCTGACCACTGACTGCCAGCGGTCATCGTGATTTACTATCCGAGGATAATGCATATAAAAGCTACCTTCTTTTCATTTTGATTTTTTGTTAACATGCCGAGATGTGCAACCAGGAAAACGGGATACCTGAGAATTGGCTCCACTCACGGTCTGGTCTTAATATCAAAATTCCGTTTTCCACGACCTAAAATACAAACTTACACGCCGTTCAATGTTATCGCAGCGCCTCATCAGTGGCCATCGTCATAACGAAGCCATCGTCATCGTTTTCAGTTCGTCGTAACGTTGAATTGAATGCATGCCATTTTTGCACCTTATTATCATCTACAAGGTCCACCACCAATATATATATATATATATATATATATTTTAAGGCAAACCCGTAAAAATTTCGCGACGCTTCGCGGCACAAAATTACAAGTATTTATCATGCAAATTCATAATACAAATGCTACGAAGGCTTAAATACACTCATAAATTGGGGTAAAAGCAAGGGCGGCGTCATCTTCCGAAGTAGGGGGGGGAGGCATTTTGAAGTCGATTCTTTCCATGCAACGTCCATAGGCGTAATGTTAAAATCCGAAAATATTGGGGAACGCGCCCCCAGTCCCCCCTTTGGCGCCACCCTTGTGTTAAATTTTTCGCCATATCAGCCGACCACCCCCTCCCTAGTAAAAAAATAACGGCGACGCCCCTGATTCTGCCAATCAAAATAAAACAAACTCTAGGTAGGAAGGCATTGCCAGATCCAGGTATGACGGATGACGGAGCCATTTAGGGCCATGCCCTTCAACCAAGATCCTGAAACCATGATTTGCCCCCTAAAAAACGGCCGGATCTATAGTTGCTGCCGGTTTCGCGATTGCGCTCTACCCCCTCCCCCGGTCAACAACTTTTGGCTGACGGCCCCTACGCGCCCCCCTCTCCCACAGCCTTGCTCAACAGTCTTTTTGGGACAATTAGTACCCACTAGGATTTAAAATCACAACGACACATACACAAAGGTGGCCCGACCCTAGACCAGCAGCATTTTATGGCTGAGGAGCAAATTTATTTTTTCGGACGTGTCCCCTACCCTTCCCAAAAATTCCTGGCTACGTTGTGCCTATGCACTAACAATAACCACCCCACTTAAAGGGAAATATAGCCACGCTTTTAACATTAAGTATTTTTCTGAACGATAGCCGCTTCACGGCTAGATTCTGCGGGCTTGTGCTGGAGGCAGAACTCCAAATTACGAATTATTGGTCGCCCTCAAAGACCCTGTTGCTTCGAGTTTCTATATCGCAAAATTATCGTTTGGTTCACTCAAGTTGGTCATACTTTCAAACGTCACAAATCTCCTGTGACGTTTACGCAATATCTCCATCGATAGTTACTCCACTGTGATTTGGCCACCGCGACCTCGCTTTGAAACCCGTCCGCCCAGTATTTCAGTTTACATTGCGTCCGCCCCGAGGCGGGCGCCACCGGGAAGCGGTCGGTTCAGTACGCGCTCACGGGGACGAAGCTAGGGTTCACGTTATGCGGTCCCCACACGGCTCCCTACCTGGCGCGACCGAGCGCCGGTCGACCCACGCCAGTCGAGCGTTTCACGCCTACCGGTGCACCCATCGTGGCAGGTGCCGGCTACAGCAGCTGTTCACTGGGCGGGCGCGCAAAGTTTGGCCGTTCGATGCATCCTTGTGACGACACAACTCGCTTTGTGACGCAAGAATTTGGTGGGTGACGTCACATGTAAACATATTACTTTTTATCAATTACAACAATTTGACTTTTTTCGCCAAAAATGAAATGCCAGGAACCGTAACAGGGCATTCTTCTCCATCATTCTACATCTTTCCATTGAGAAGGTGCTGATATTCCCCTTTAAGTCGCCGAAGTGCTTTGAGCGCTCTGTATGACTGCTCTCTGCTATAGCGTCGGACTATCACCAGCAGCAGCAGCAGCGGCGGCAGCTGTGTCCTCTCCCACGGGCTCCGCGTGCTGCTGCGGTGTCCCTGTTATCTCTCCCGACAGCACCTGCCACTGAGAAGACTGTGTGACAGGGCAGACACGACAGGCCCAGCTATACAGAAGCCACCGGAAACACTTCAAGAACTCGGCTCCGACGGCTGAGCATGGACATTGGACATGGAGATGATGCGGGAATAAATCGGCAGATCGTGAAGACGCTTTACGCTGCCAGCCACCACATGTATATTACAACTGAATGATGTTTCATTTTGATTGTAACGAGATTGTACTTTATCAAGATATGCTTGGTAAGAGTATAAAACGAAGTAAATTACAATTTAGTGCGTTTATCATGTTTCAAACCGGTTTGCATGCATAACAGCACTTTTACCATTGGTTAACACTTCCGGTTTCATTATAGAATCCCCAAGGCATACCATTAAGTTGTTTTGTATATGTTCTGTTGCTCCTCGTGAGGGGAGTCGTACATTGGTTTTACTTGTGTGCATACGTAGTGTGCCAGCACATGGGGATTTCTGACGGCACAGGGGAAATGCTATTCAGTCCTAAATCATCTTCTCTAAGAGAACATTCATTAGAATGCGATAAACCCTTATCAATGTCTGATTTTGATATTCTAGATAAAGGTAGTTCATATCTTGATCTTAGGCTATTGGAATCTGTATACATATTTAAACATTGACCGAAGACAAGTAGAAAACACTCATCACCCAAAAAAAAAACTATACCCTGTGGTTCATTGCAGCCGAGATGTCACCAAATATTTATCATCAGCGATGTTATGCAACGTGCAATGTTTTTTTCTTCCATAAAGTGATGGATTTAGTGCTACTTGCGCTATTTGTAGCGATCCGCTGACTGTTCCGAATGAACTACTGGCTAGTTGCAGGTGATTAAACTCACTGTATTTGATACAAATAAAATAAATAATAAATATTGTATTTTTTTATAAATTTAGTCTGAATGTATCAGTGCTGCTTTACTATATATTCCTCAAAACTGTTAGTATTTAAAATAATTCAGTATATTTCCTTAAATTATAATTCTGCTCTCTGATTGTTCGTGACGTCAGATGGCAATAGTTCGGGTGATTAAAGTTATCTGCAGAGGTAGTCTTGAGCAACTCGGCTGACATGTTTTTTAACACGGCCCTGGAGGGGGCGAAATCCACCCACTCCCCCGTTTTTTTGACGATAGCGGAAAAACAGCGGCGTGCAGCGTTGCTGTTTTTTGCATACCTGTTCGAAAACAAACTACTCACATTATGTGAAATTCTTGTTCTTGGGAAGGTCCGGTCACCAGACCAGGTTACGTGATGAGCCCACCTCAAAAAGTGATTGGTGGTATGCAGACACAGTTTTGAAGTGATCAGTTTCAAACTTGCAGAATGTCATGAGGTTATCGATACCTACAATTTGGCAATCTCGCATTTCTTATATCGCTGACTTAAGGTCAGGGTCAATTTTGTGACCACCAACACTTGGTTGTCAATAACTCTCGACAAAATGGAGATAGAGATGTGAACACGGTACCAATGTGTTTGTCTTCTCGAGACACGTCTCACATTATGCAACATGACCTACTTGGGTCAACACTTGACCTTGACATAAGGTCAAATTTCCCAGTTGACCTCACCTGTAAAAATGAATATGATTCAAAGCGCATAGAAAGACAAACATGATGACGTCAAAAGAACTGCTTGATCTGTATTAGTTAAAGCGTTATTCGCAAACATTGTTTTGCAAAAAATGCCTTATTGACCTTCAATGACCTCTGGAGCCAGGGGCGTCGCCACGACATTTTGGGTGGGGGGGACGGACACTGGCGGATCCAGCCGTCGGTTTCGGGGTATTTTTTTTTGCCAAATGCGTTATCTTTTTCTCCCCGGGATTTGCCCGTCACGTTTTTGTTGGTATTAACCTTCTTTAACGCAAAAGCGCAATACTTCTGTAGGCATACATGCTACGGAATATACACATACAGAAGTACATACTAATAACGTTTATCTCAAAACCAACTCGCAGGGATGTCCCGGAATTTTTTTAAGTGGATCGTGAAAATGGCTAAAAAGCGTCGTTGCAAATTTTAAATATGGAATTCCATTTATAGTACGAACCTACTTAATTATTGTAGCGCCGCGAAGCCGGCGCGAAATTTTTAATACCAGGCTAACATGTCCTGCCTAAGTGTTTTAGAAGAACGGGCCCTGGGCAAGCAATTAGCTGCCAAAGAAAGCCCTTGCCATACACGTAATGGATTTAATTCTAATGTCAAAATTTGCATTAACAATAACGAAATTCGTGTCATGCCGCGAAGCGGTGCGAGTTTTTTTTTAATGATAGGATAGCTGCATGTTTGCTGCTGCCAAAAAAAACATTCATTACGATAATTGTTACGTTTTGGGCCAAAAGACATGTTGTCTCTCCTTCAGGCTGTGGGGGGGTCATTGCCTGGTTGCCCCCTGGATCGCCAGTGGGACGAGATTATAAGTCCATATTGCAGAGTCAATCTGTCGCTGGCGAAACTCTATTGGCGCTAGACCCAAAACAATCAATATGCCGGGTAAAACGGATTTCACCCGATGTTAATTTTACACTTGAAACTCTATCATAGACAGCAATTTCAGAATCTAAGGATCGCAAATCTCGAATCTTGTCTTGAGTCTAGACGCTAAACGTAATCACATTGCATAGCTGTGAACATAATTATCACTATGTAATCTACGCCTTATGCTGGATACCGATTTTTTATGAAATATTAAGGGGTCTGCCCAATCTCGAATCTGTCGCAGCGAAACTCTATATGAAGCTAAACGCACAACTATCGTGGTTAGTAGTCAGATTCACCATGTTAATGTTCACCGGTCACTCTATCGACAGCGTTTTCCAAGCAATTTCAAGGGCTCGCCCAAATCTCGACATCTATCGCTGGCAAACTCTACTGGCGTCCGTAAACAACAACTATCATATGTAGGTGAAACAATTTCCAATGTTAATCTACACATGAAACTCTATTTGGACACAAATTTCATGGAAAATATAGAGTCCGCCTTCTTTTGCTCTTTTGGTTTAGCAAAGCTAAATCACAGATGTATCAAAATTTGAGTCGTCCCAAACTGTTTGCCTCGCAACTGTTTGACCGATGACAAAAAATATTTGAGAATAAATGTAGATTCTAAGCCTAAATAACCCTAATCGAGTTTGAGCGGCCAGCCCTACACTTTTTGAGTGTGGAGGGCCCGAGCCCTGCCTTGCCCCCCCCCTCCACCAAGTGGCGAGACCCTGGCCCCTTCATCTCCGTTTGGGACCTGGCGCTCAGCGCCCAAGGGCCCTATCAGAGTATAAAGTCAACCTGCCAAATCCTGACTAAGCCGTTAAAGCTTGATCCAAAGCCCTTTAACACAATACAAGGGACCCTCCTAGTCTATTCAGAGAGACCTATGACCAAGGAGGAAGAACCCTTTAAGCCCTCTTCAGCCTGCTCAAGACTGGAATTGTTTAAGATTCTCAGAAGTAGTGTAAAAACCCAATACCAAGAAGGAACTTTGAATTCATAGTTGAAACTATTCGCATTACGTCGCGATAGGTTCATGGACTGCCCCCTGTGATGCCTTCCCCGACCGACCACCTGTCTCGAAACAATGCGGCTTGTCCGCCTGATAACGGGCTAAAATGTGACCTCTTTTTTTACGGAAAATAAGTTAGGTTCAATTTCCTTTGGCATGAATTTCAGAGAAAAAAGTCAGTCGAACTTCCTTGGGGGAGGACGTCCCCCCTCCGATTTTTAATGGGGGACGCGCCCCTCCCCTGTCCCTCCCCGCCTCTGACGCCCATGGACAGCACAGAACAGACAGACAAATTTTTTAGAAACAGACACAAAGTGTGCCGTAAACAACCAACAGACCCAGTTTCGCGCCATGCTATTATGTCTTTCTGCTGTCGGAAACGCCTGTTAAAATTGCTGACAAATTCCTTCAAAAAGGAAAAAAGTAAAAAGGGGAAAAGGCGAGGCATATGCTTTCCAAACGCATTTACGATATTTAAAAAATGCATTGTTTCCAGTTAAGTGCCAGATAAATGCCTGGGGAGACTGTCCAAAACTGGAGGGGATAATCCCCCCAGCCTAACGGCTAGGGGGGACGGTGTCCCCCGTCCCCCCTGTGGCGACGCCCCTGTCTGGAGCCTATAACATTCAACTGAGCTCAAACTTGAGGACAACCAGATCGATTAAAAAATTCAAGAGCTTTCAATTGAATTATAACGTTTGCTCTTAGCTATCATAGTTTCTGATATAATTGGGGGTATCTGGAGCGAAGTCATATATATGGAAAATCTGACCTTTGATGACCTCTGGTGACCTTGATATTCACCTGACCTAGAATAGAGTCCAAGTACTATCGATATAGCTAGTCTCGAGCTATCTAACTCTGTTTTTCGCTTGTCGTTACTTTGCGTGATTTTCGAGATCATGGGGGGTCGGAATCCGCCCCCGTCCTCCAGGGCCTGTAATTCTCAGAGGCCCTCCAGGGCGTGTGTTAATATGGAGGTTTGATATTGAAAAATAAACAGCATATGCCTATCGCACGGATATCGGAGCACGTAACACGGATAATTCAACAAGATGTCATTTTATTTGTAATCACGCGGCTTTACAGAACCAAGCATCAAAATAAAATTGAGGAATTCTATCTTGTTACCAAATAAGTAATCTTAACGGCAGCATTTTAACAGATTTCTACAGCTAAACAGATATAAGGGATGATCTAGATCTCTATTCATACAAGCTTTAGACCCGATAGACGATATTTCAGAACAACATTGAGCACACAGTCGCATTTTCAAGTGTTTTCTGAGGCAGTGTTTCAGTGAGGGCAGCCTCCGATGCTAAGCCCTCTTCATTACTTTCTGTAGAGGCACATAGAAGAGTTAGAGGTGTTGTCTTTAAGAAGAATCTCCAGACCAGGAAGCAGCTAAAGAGAGCCGTGGGAGCTGCAGTACGGCGACACGGTATTAGGGTGATCCCTTTTTACACTTTCTTGAATATCTTTTGGGTCCAGTCGGTTTTAGATGTGTTTAAAGATGCTGAACACGATAGGTGCATCAAAATCTAGAATTTCGCAAATATTTTGCCCGCACCTGGCGATTTAAATTTTCCAACTTCGGCGAAAAATTAATATTTTGACATTTGGCAAAGATACTAGCAGAAGGTACGACAAACATAAAAGCCGTTTTCACGATGGATTATTTTGCGCGAAATGTTTTAAAATGTTTTAGCAGTAGCAGTTTTCACGTTCGACTCATTTTCAAAACCAAAAATGTTTTAACCCTCGCCCTACGGGACCGAAGGGCGAGGGTTAATACATTTCTCGCAAATCAGTCCATCGTGAAAATGGCTACTACCAAAACATTTTAAAACATTTTAAATGTTTTAAAACATTTTTGCGCAAAATAATCCATCGTGAAAACGGCTAATGCTACTTTCTACATGATTGGGCAAAATAGCTCGCTGTAACACTTTTTTACCGCACTTACAAAAATACACAATAACATTTTTAGAGGTCCGCACCGCACCATGCGCAATGCGACGCAATGATGAGAATGCAAATCCAGGGCATAGGACTAAAAAATGTCGCACCGGCGGCGCAATTTATTTAAGAGTTACAGGTCTGGGTCTTGAGCCTAAACAAACATATTCGAAACTAGAATAGCTGATTACAAATTGGTGTCACTGGTTCAAAAGTTGATATGGCAGTTTGCTAACTGCAGCTAATAAAAGTTGGTATGATCCATGCCGTATCTACCTGTCATACTGCATTCTTTATCACGCTTGGGAGGGGGACTCTTTCAACGATTGAGAGGGGTCCTTTTGAGGCGCCGATCCCCCACAGACGAAATCCTGGCTACGAGCCTAGTTCAGGGGCTTCCCTGAGGGTCCTGATCCAATCCAACTCATCACAAGTTTAATACAAATTAAATAAAAAGAGGGCCTCACAAAATAAAGTGGCCGAAATACGTAGAGTTTTTCATATCTACGGGTGTTTTTTAGGGGGCACCATGCCTGTCCCCCCTTTCAGAAGGTCTGGCTGCACCCCTGCCCAAAGGTACCTTCTTATACCTGCATCACGGACACGGATGGGACACAGCTGCACACCATCCGTGTCTACAAAAGTAATGACAGGTTACACAGTGTCCCGAAATGTGTTGGTTTGGGTGGGAAATGACACCCAAAAGTGAATAATTGTTCACTCTTACCATTCCACGTGCGACCTGAAATGGGTAGAGCGGAACATTATTCACTTTTGGGCGTCATTTCCCACCCAAATCAACACATTTTGGAACGCTGTACCTACCATTACTTTTGCAGTGACCCGTACCAGCATCCATGTGTAGATACCAGGTACCTACCATGAGATGGTACACATGGACAAGGATATGGCACGTCATGGCCATGGGAAAGGTAGAGTTTACCAGAAAATTAATTTCAGTGCATTCTAGGAATGTTAAGGAGAAGGTTCTATTCACAATTTTCTCACTGATCACGTGACCAACGTCACCATAGTTGCATCATACTGCCTATATCTGGTGGACAAGGGCGGATCCAGCCGGCCGTTTTTGGGGGCCAAACCGTTTTTAGCGGACCTTACCTACCCCCAATTTCTTCCCGGATTTGGTCCGCTTTATTTTGCAACCACAATATTTTTTGATTTTTTCGACTTCTTTGGATATCGAAAAAGGACATAGGTATTGTTTAGTTAGCGCCGCGGAAGCGGCGCGAAATTTTTACGGGTTTGCCTGATAAAACCCAGAAACATAGGCGGTTTGCATTGTAAAGAATACAAAGCTAAACGTGGTATTCATTCAATTCACCGTTACATGAACCAAAAACGATGACGATTGCATCGTTATGACGATGGCGACCGATGTGACGCCGCGAAATGGCGTAAAAGTTTTATTTTAGGTCGTGGAAAACGAAAATTTAACATTGGAACCAACCAAGCAACATAATGGTCCTGCGATCTGGAGGAGGCTGGGACGAAAAAATGGCTTGGGGAGATGGTCTGGCCTGGTCCACTACTTAGCAATTTTGGTCCCAGCAGCTTGGACACCGCAGAAAGCAGCTTCCTGGTGCCGACTGTCCGCGTCTGGCGTTGCGTCACCTTTTTCGAAAAATCGGCAGACTGCTTAACATTTAGCCCCACTTGAAAAGTTCATATTTGTATGAAGGGGAGTGGGACCTGGGGCTAGCATAGGTAGCGCTGCTCATTAGACTGCCAGATCGCTTTTTGTTTGCTTGTTGCGGTTTTCGCACTGCCAGACGTCTTTATTAATTCATTTTCCCATTTTCCAAATTTCTATCATCAAACAATTGCGTATTTTGTGTCATGCCGCGAAGCGGCGCGAAATTTTCACGTTTTCACTGTGGATGGCTGTATTTTGACTGTTGCAAAAAAAAATACAAATTACCTTTGGGGGGGCATGGCCCCTTTGGTCCCCCTGGATCCGCCATTGCTGGTGGAAGATATGTTGTCACCAGCGCTCCCACGCTATGTCTGATTGTGATGATGACCGAATAGTTCTCAGAAGCTACATGCGATAGTGAACATGAGGCAATGCTTTTCCGGCATTGCAACGAAAATTGCAACATGCCTTTAATTATACATGTAAAAACAAACACCAAATACTACAAACATTACAAATATATACGCTAAATAGCTTCGGGTGCTTGTATCGAATTCTGCCTTGGATCGTCTTGCGTCAGAAAGCCAGAGCACTGAAACATGCAGCCCGCAGCGAGGGACAGTATTGCGACGCATAGGTACACTAGGGCCTCTCAAGACAGCAGGGCCTCTCAGGGTGCCGATATCGCTATACGAAGCCAAACGATACTCGGTAGCATACTGGGAAACTGCAAACCACTGGGCGTGGGCCCGGCGCAGCTGACAGGAAGCTGTCCCACGCCATATAAAGGATGTGCGGTGCCTTCTTCTGACAGTGACTGGAGTGGAGAGTACAGTCACATAAGGACAGGAGCTGCCAAGATGTGGACGACACTGGTTATGGTGATCGGTGTCCTCTTAAGCGGCGTCACCAGCGCACCCTCAGGTATGTATGTTTGAAAGTGTGGTATGTGTCTTATTGGTAAATACAGAGAAGAGTCATTGACTAAACGATAACGCTGGAAAGATACATATTAGCCGTTTTCACGATGGATTATTTTGCGCGAACTTTTTTTTTTAAACATTTAAGTAATTTAATTAATTTTAAATAATTAAAATCTAAGCCGTTTTCACGATGGACTAATTTGCGAAAAATGTTTTAACCCTCGCCCTATGGGACTTAAGGGCGAGGGTTAAAACATTTCTCGCAAATTAGTCCATCGTGAAAACGGCTACTAATAGAACATTTTAAAACATTTTAAAATGTTTTAAGACATTTCGCGCAAAATAGTCCATCGTGAAAACGGATAATCTTAGAGTTGCATGTTTAAGGCGATCACTTCTTTAGAACAACCCCATTTTTATCATTGTAAAATACCAATGTAACAACTGAGTATCCAGGGGCGCAGCCAGGGGGTGCTATGGGGGCCGAAGCACCCTCAACATGGCTCAGAGGGGCCATCTCGGGTCTGAAAGGGGCCCATCGTGACCTCAGAATGGGCCCATTTCAGGCCTGATATAACCCAATTTAGCCTCAGAAGGCAAGCATCTCAGATCCAGAAAAGACCCATCTCAGCTCTCAGGCCTGGGAAGGGCCATCTTAAGTCCGGAGAGGGCCTGCATCTTGAGCTCAAAAAGGGCCATATCATGTCTGAAAAGGGCTTATCTTAGGCTGTGAATGGGCCTGTCTTAAGCTCAGAATGGGCCCATCTCAGGTTTGAAAACACCCATCGTAAACTCAGGAATGGTCCGTTTCAGGTCTGGAGGGAGTTCATTTTAGGCTTTGAAAATGTACATCTCAGTTACGGAAAAGACCCATGTTTGCTAAGGCCAGGTAAGGGCCCATCTCAAGTTCAGAGAAAGACCGTAAAATTTGTATCTGGTTAGGTCTGGAGAGAACTGGAAAGGGACATCTTTCAGCTTGATAAGAAACATTTCGATAAATTCGGCCCAGAAAGGCCCCAGGACTGGTTAGGGCTCATCTTACCCCTGAACTCAGACATAATATAATCAATGATGGCTCATAATGGCTCATATGCAGTGGCCGGGGCGTAGCCAGAGGGGAAGAAGAGCAATTGCTCCCCCTCTCTTTATGGGTTACAGGGGCCCCACCGATATTGGCCCAGATACCATTTCCTTTAGCTTATTAGCTTTCAAAAAGCCACAAAGGAGCCCGCAAACCAGGCGAGGGGCCACTCTGGTGCATGTCAAGGGCCCTCAGAGACATTGAAGGGCTTTCGAAGCGTACCCAGGGAGCCTCTTGGGCATGTCCAGGAGATAATAAACCCACCCAAGGGCCCAAAAAATGTCCCGAAGGCTCTCAAGCATGTCCAGGGTCCTATTTTTTTTTTTTTGGGGGGGGGGTCCTATTGGGCCCGAATTTTAATCATTGCAACTTTAATATCGGCAATTATCTTAAGGGGCTCGTGCGACTTCAAGGGAAACCCAAACGTTTTTTTGACTTTTATCAAATCACTAAAATCATCATCTCACTCTACTCGCAGTTCTTTGTGCACGGTGGAAACAGCTTCACACAGGTGATTCGAGAGACGCAGCCTGCTTTAACCAATGCTTTGCCCAAAAGTTTTCTGACCCTCATATTGGCACGTTGCCAATCGCTCCAAATTTAAAAGTACCAAATTTAAACGAATTTGACTTTCCGCAGGGCAAGGTCGAGCGCCTATATACTTCTCAGCCTTGACAGCCACAAGGCATGCGGTCCGGACGGTCTCAGTGCTCGCATCTTAAAGGGAATGTTTCACTTCTCTGAAAGTTGTCCAATGTACGCCGCTTGTGGTGCAAAATATGAAGTAATTGCTGCCGAGCACGATTCTGACATTTGTTTTTCTCAACAAACATGGCCAATTCATGAAAAACAAAGTTTTTAGTCATTGGGCTGATGACGTCATATGAAGGATTTTTGGAAATATAAAAACTTCACGCTGCAATATGTATGAACTGTGTATGGCTATGTATAGCCCAAATGTAACAGTCTCTTTCATCAACATTTGCAATAAAAAGGGATGACGACATCGGCTTTAAGCGGCTCACGCTAATACACTAGGGCCTATTTTTGCAGATGTCAGAAACCAAACTCAAATTTACTTTCGATTCGACCTCTGTGGGTGTTTTAACTTCTACAATACTTAATTTCAATGGAATTACAACAACTTGGCCATCTCAACTCAAATCTTATGTTAATGTGAAACATTCCCTTTAAGGGAATGTGCTCGAGAGCTGGCCGTGCCGATCGAGATGCTGTGCCGCCTGTCGGTCGTCTTTCCAGCCCGTTGGAAACAAGCCAATGTTATACCCGTGCACAAGAAAGGAGACAAAAAAACAACCAGAGAACTATCGGCCCATCTCCCTTTTACCACTCTGTTCAAAGGTGCTGGAGAAGGTTGTTTACGACTGCCTGATGACGCATGTCGTCCCGTTTTGCCTGTCAACCAACACGGATTTTGCCAAACGGTCGTGCGTTACAACCTGACCTGCTTCCTGAATGATGCTGGGGCTCTTATGCCGAGGGGAAACAGTTGGGATGCTGTGTATACCGCTAACTCGTCCGCTTTTACAAGTGTAAATCACCAACTGTTGCTGCAAAAAATGAATCACTCATTTTTCAATGTCAATAGACGCGCGCATACTCGTGGCTTCCGTTCAATACAGGGTGCTAAACCGTAAGTCAGCGATGGTTTTACGGAAACACTCACCGTGGACTCAGTGTTATCGGGCCGTCCCAGAGGGTAGTATCTGCGGCCCCTTGTTTTTATCTGTTTTTACCGCCGATATACCTCCACATAAAATGGGTGCACAATGTATGCTGATTGACGTTAAGTTGTATACGCCGGTTCCCGCTGTGAAGACGATTGCTGCGGCACTTAAGTCTGACATCGCACTCTCTGTACATTGGTCACGTGTTTGGGGACTAAAGTCTCTCGGAAACTAGTTCGCTCGCCGCACGCTCGAAAGACCTGGGTTCACCTTGCCACCTACCTGTCTTAGGCGGCCCTACAAGCAGATTATCGTAGTGTATGTGAGTGGATCGTGTGTGGAATCATGGAGCGTCACCGGTGTGTGTTGCGCCGACTTGGGAGTGCCATCCTAGACTCAAAGCTGGAAATTTTCGGCGCTCGCGATTCATGGGGACGCCAAGTCGCAAAGGCTAAACGCAGAATGAGACGACAGGGTGACCGAGCATGCAGCTGCCATTTCCCCGTCGCCATGTAAAGCTCGAACACAAGGCATGCTGTGTTGCTTTCAACGCTCAGTCCGTTCCCATTATCGATACGGAGCGTGGTCTGTCGGGAGCGGCAGTTGACCCATCTTTAAACGGGCTGGAACGCATTCAGCATTCCTTTTTTTGATTTGGCTCGCGTGTTCATCTGACCAAGCTCCCTTTAACCTGCTTTAACGATCACCTACTGCAGCATTTCAAGGTTTCTCCATAAAATCTCGTTTCATGCAGCGAGCGATCTTTATGTTCATACACAATGTTTTTCATGGCCGACTTGACAGTCCTCAGCTCTTGTCATGCTTCCAGCTGTCGGCTCCGGCAAGACGGATCAGGTCACCTGTGCTCTGGCATATACCGTTTGCACGTGTCGCTGCTGTGAAAAACGGATCTTTTTGCCGAGTTTCTTCCATGTGTAACGAGTTCCTTAACGCCTGTGTATCCCTCGATTTCCTTTGCTCGCCATCATCGGACTACAAATCCACTGTGCGGTCACATGCCACTCGGGCAGGTACCTTTTGAGCCTTTTGAGCTAACAGCCATGGCCGTTTGTGCTGTGCATGTGTCCTGTGTGTGGTATGTGTAGGTGTTTTTTGTCCGTCGCCTTGCATGCGCTGTGTATTTTTTAAGTGAAAGTCATAGTTTTATCTCCTGACTTCGCCCTGTAACCGGTTTTGTGCCTGTGTTTGGTGATTTATCAATAACATAAACATACACCTAACTTGCACCACTTGGGGGCCCCCAACACCAATTTTTTTTCCCCTAGGAGCCTCTCGCGCATGTCCAGGGCCCATTGAGACCACTCAGGGGCCCAACAACTTGCCCAGGGGCCTCTTGAGCATGTTCAGTGTTGAGTTGATGCTACTCAGCGGCCATTAGTGTCTGTTTAGGGGCCTCTCGAACTTGCCCTGGGGCCCCATTGAGGGGTAAGGTGGATGCCACCCCCTCGGTTTTCAGGAATAACTCGCGTAGAACGCAAGTTTCATCGCAATCGGTTGATAACTGGGGCATTCCATGACAGATCGACCAAGAAAATCTCGAAATAACACCCTTCATCTCTGATTTTTGATAACACTTTTTCTAAGGGGTTTTCTGGGTCGCTGATTATCGCTGTGACATTTTCAGCCTCGCCCGTCGAATAGTTTTTGATGAATAGCCTGAGGCAATTTTTCCTAGTCGTACAAAACTCTAGTTTTCACCGGCGAATATCTCCCATATGAAAAATACGAATCATATAAAAATGTATCATTCGAATCTTTATGAGCCATATATTTATGTCACATAATTTTTTTTATTGAAAAAATAGTCATGTGACCTCAGGTCAAGTCACGTGATTTCAAGATATGGACACTTTAAAGTGACAATTTTGTATACGCCAAAACATACTTTAATACATATGCCTTGGATGGATAAATTGGAGATATACTTTTTTTTCTCTAAATATTGTATTTATATATTTGTACATGATCATGTCAGCATAAAAATGTCATGATCACCAGCACGTTTCTGATGATAACTTTGCACTCAATTGTGTTAGTGAGTTCACATCAACGGCATTACGCTTGTCTCGTTGAGATGCATTCAATGATGTGTAACATGACCCATGCATAACGTTTTGTTATCTCCAAATCACGTGACTTGAGGTTGAATTCCTAAAGTTTGACAAAATTATCAAACTTGAGGAATTCGACCTCAAGTCACGTGATTTGGAGGTCACGTGATTTGGAGGTAGGGCACAATACCTACGTGNGTGCGCGACTTGGGAGTCAATCCTAGACTCAAAGCTGAATTTCGCTATCATGTGGACGCCACAGTCGCAAAGGCTAAACGCATGCTTGGACTGTTAATCCGCAGCATGCAGCTGCCTGTTCCCCGTCGCCATGTAAAGCTCGAACACTGTGTGCTTTCAACGCTCATGTCCGTTCTATTATCGAATACGGGAGCGTGGTCTGGTCGGGAGCGGCAGTTGACCCATCTTAAACGGCTGGAACGCATTCAGCATTCCTTTTTAATTTGGCTCGCGTGTTCATCTGACCACAGCTCCTTTAACCTAGCTTACGATCACCTATTGCAGCATTTCAAGGTTTCCTCCATAAAATCTCGTTTCATGCAGCACGATCTTATGTTCATACACAATGTTTTTACGGCCGACTTGACAGTCCTCAGCTCTTGTTATGCTTCCAGCTGTCGGCTCCGGCTAGACGGATCAGGTCACATGTGCTCTGGCATATACCGTTAGCACGTGTCGTGCTAACGGTATATGCCAAAAACGGATCGTTTTGCCGAATTCCTTCCATGTGTAACGAGTTCCTTAACGCCTGTGTATCCCTCGATTTCTTTTGGTCGCCATCATCGGACTACAAATCCACTGTGCGGTCACATGCGCAGGTACCTTTTGAGCCTTTTGAGCTAGCAGCCAGGCCGTTATGTGTCACTGTGTGTGCATGTGTCCTGTGTGTGTATGTGTAGGTGTTTTGTCCGTCGCCTTGCATGCGTGTGTATTTTAAGTGAAAGTCATAGTGTTATCTCCTGACTTCGCCTGTAACCGGGTTTTGTGCCTGTTGGTGATTCATCAATAAACATAAACATAAACATGCAACGTCCATAGGCGTAGTGTTAAAATAACAAAATGTTGGGGGGCAGTTGCCCCCCCCCCTGCCCTCCCCCGGCTCCTACGCCAT
The DNA here is from genome assembly GCA_014673585.1 of Semibalanus balanoides. Taxonomy (NCBI): domain Eukaryota; kingdom Metazoa; phylum Arthropoda; class Thecostraca; order Balanomorpha; family Balanidae; genus Semibalanus; species Semibalanus balanoides. The sequence continues at coordinate 50,559 of VOPJ01016210.1, read as the reverse complement.
TATGCCAATGACCTTCGATGAGCCGCTTTGCTATTTATTTCATGATACATACAAAACCGTGTAAGAGAAGTGAAACTGCTCGGCGATTGTAGCGGTCTTTCCGGTGACCATCAGTGCGACGCGGCTGGTGTGTGATTTCTCCCTGCCGCACGGTGCCCGGTGACTGATGCTGTTCGTCGCAGTTCTGCTTCACTGCATTCATAACTTCCACATAATTGCATTTGTAAGTCAACTCTTGTAATCACCATTGACAACTTGTTCCTGCGTCACCATGACATGCTGCTCCATCATCCGACCCAACTTACAGGATGGTAATCGACACCAAAGTTTGCCAGAGAACAGGCGCCCGCCCGCCGAATGAAAACAGCTGGCTGATCTGCCGTCATTCATGATACGCGATAGGCTTCATCCGAGCCAAGTGCGGCGCTACGTCTTAGGAATTGAGGTACCGCGCTATCTATTGGCCGACTCAGCGTAGTAGTAGTAGTAGTAGTAGTACTTTATTAAAGGCCATCCACATCACTGTGGCTATTACGGCCCTCTCGTCAATAAAATGGGACAATGGCATGCGTCTGTTGGTGATGGTGAGCCTGCTGGTACCTGCTACTACGCAGGCACCCCCACCCCGCCACCTGGTCCCACTCAACCTCGTCACGGCAGCGGCACGTGCTACGTGAATGCCGCGCTGACAAGAGCTGCTTCAATGTCCCCGCCGCTCGCGACAGGTGCTGCCTATCATCCCGCTGACGTCTGTGATGACATTACTCTCTCACCTTCGTATCTTTTGCATAGTAGAGTTTATTGCCCTTCAGTTTGAAGTATCTCCGCTTCCATCGTTGAAAAGAAGACGTTTGTTTCATTAAGTATCCCTCCTTTGTACACACCTGAAACGACAAGACGCGGCATAAGTCATGAGACTGGAGAAGGACGTTTTTGCTCACATGCGTCCCCAAAAATTAAAGACTCTATGCTCACTAATACAGTCGAAAACAAAAATGCACATTAATCACAGCACATCAAAATATAACGTAAAAAAAAACACCGAGTTTACGATGAAAAAAACACACATGCACGAAAAAACAAGCCACTCTTTGCAGTTCATTTTACCATTCTATTGAACAAAACGGCCACAATTGTGGACAGTCAAAGGCATATATGCGAGCGCCGAAGCGTCTCGAACCCGGGCTGCCACTACCGAGTGAGATCATAAGCCCAGCGTTCTACCGACGGAGCTACAGGGGCGGACGGAATATTGCAACAATGTAGCGAATTATTGCAGCTATTGTATGCGACCATGTAGCGCAATGGTATGCAAACTTTACGTATATCGGGAACGCACCCTTCGGGTACTTCCCGGTAAAAATACTTTCAGTTCAAGTTTACTAACAAGGTTTGATAGCGTCAAACAAAGAAGAGCATTTACAGAACAGTTCAAAGCAAGGTTACTAGAACATAAGGTTAGGCAGATCATGACGTCACTGATACTGAAGCCCATGGGTGCACTATATAGTAGATATGGCCAAGAGTGCACTAATGCTGTAGGACCGAGGATTTCTGAACGAGACTATATGACCAAACTGACCCGTTTTCGGGAATCTGCACATCTCCACGAATCCATAAAGGTAAGGCAAGCTAACATTTTGCCAATAGGGTCTTCAGGAGATCATCCCGAAAAAAACTCAATTCCCCGTTGGCTCTTATGTTGAACGCCACGGGCCGGGACTTTGGTGACGTCATCACTTAGGAACGTCAAACACTTGATGGGGGCTGGTTCAAAGGATGAAAGAGCGATACACGAAAGAAATAAAAAACATATTGCGGGCGCTTCAGAAACGCAAAGAAGTGTAAATTTAGGTAAGATTGAAAAACTCCGCGCAGCCGCCCAAAACATGCTTAGTATATCACCCTTCCGTAATTTTTCAAATGTAGCACAAATGATAGGATATCAAAATCTACACATTTTTAAAAATACTGTCACATAATGAATTATAATATCGCAACTAACTGGTCAACATTCCCCATAGATTGACAACGAAACGCCCCTCGCAAAATGCTCCAGCCAGTGCCCATGAAATGCCGTGAGCGTCATACTGGCTGTGTTCTGACCGTCACATTCCCTGCATCCCTGGAATCCCCGGCGGGCATTTTACTCTACCGCAGTTCGGCAATGTACCTATACATTCCTGTTACCTCGTTGCTGAGGGAATCAGTAGAAAGCACTTTTCTACCGATTCCCTGGAATCCCGGCGGGAATCGGCGGGTCAGAACACAGCATTTATCGGCCCAGCGGCGGGGGAACCGAGGCCGACATCTCCGTTTCCGATCCGGACACTATCGGCTCGGGAAAAACGGCGGCCGGGCATGCAGCGCGTGACGAGATGAGTCCCGATAGACACGCTGTCCGACTGCAGGAGATGGTGCCGTACCACGCGGTCCGGACCGGGCCCAAGGTCAGCAGGGGAGAACCGTATGTAGACCGGCCGGCAGCCAGCAGTCGCTGGCGTGGTCAGCCTTCATCTCAGGCACCGGCCGGACCGGCACGGATGCTCAGACGGCACCGACTGGACCGATTAGGGACCACAGACGGCACCGACTGGACCGACTAGGGACCACAGACGGTACCGACTGGACCGACTAGAAGCCTCAGACGGCACCGACTGGACCGACTAAGGGACCACAGACCGGCACCGACAGACGGCACCGACTGGACCGATTAGGGACCACAGACGGCACCGACGGACCGACTAGGGGCCACAGACGGTACCGACTGGACCGACTAGAAGCCTCAGACGGCACCGACTGGACCGACTAGGGACCACAGACGGCACCGACAGGACCGATTAGGGACCGCAGACGGCACCGACAGGACTGACTAGGGACCACAGACGGCACCGACTGGACCGACTAGGGACCACAGACGGCACCGACTGGACCGACTAGGGACCACAGACGGCACCGACTGGACCGACTATGGACCACAGACGGCACTGGTAGGACCGACTATGGACCACAGACAGCACCGACTGGACCGAATAGGGATCACAGACGGTACGGAGTGGACCGGCTAAGGGCCACAGACGGCAACACTTGGCTCTGAATAACACCATGCCGGCGGCCGGAACGACTCCAGACCACAGCCGGCACCGGGGACTGATACTCGGTTCTGAATAAAGTCGTGCCGGCGACAGACGGATTCCGTGGATTTGTACGTGCCTCACCTTGCATAGCCTAGGATTATGGTAAATAAACGGAAATAAGACTTAACATTTTCTGCTTTATCAATGCCATCGTTGAAAGCATGCAGCTCAAGACAGAAATTCAAATTCACAAACTGCACATTTAGACTGTGTTCTGAGTTCTGACCCGTCAATCCCGAGGGATTCCGGGGAATCGGTAGAAAAGTGCTTTCTACCGATTCCGGTAGCAAGTAGTTAACAGGAATGTCAATGTATGATTACATTGTCAAACTGCCCGCCGAGGATTTCAGGGATTCCCGCCGGGAATGTGACGGTCAGAACACAGCCTTAACCCCAGTCAAACACGTGGTGAATCATATCAACACAGCGAAACGTTTGCACGATAAGACGCTCACAAGATACAAAGCTGAGGAAAAACATCAAACGGACTCACCGAGCACTTGATGTCCTTATTGGTGGAGATTTTCCTGTGGAAGGACCTGGCCGGCTCTGTCTCGCCGTCACTGTCTGATGACTCGTCGCCAGGGGAGGGGGCGGTGGCCGTCTCCTCTCTCGGAGGCCCGGCTAGTGGGGCGCGGTCGACGGGGGCGGGTCGACCGGTGCGGTGACCCGTCCCCACCGGCTCCTCTTCTTCCTCACCGTCACCCGGTCCTGGCGCGGAGCCGCCCCCCTCACCAGCGACCTTAGTCGCCATCACTGTCTGCGGAAAGGCACAGGGCCGAGAGTTATGTGCAGCTACTCAGCTACCATCGCTGTCTGTAGACAGAGACGGGGCGAGAGTCATGTGTCGGAGTACACAGCTGGGTACCACACTACCACGTACCAGTCATATCAGTCCTGGTGTATGGCTAGTCGTATGGTCTCGTACGACGGAAATCAGTCATGCTATCTGCTAAATGGTAACGCTAACGACCGTCTTTGTTTTGAGCTGGTAAAGTAGGTATCTTCGAAAGAGGTGTCCGCTGTTTATGTTATCGTTTTACGTTTATCAGTGAGATTTATCATGGGCAATTTATCAGCCAAAAATGAAATGGTGCAAAGTATGGAAGTTCCGATTAAAATTAAACCAAATAAATAAAGTATTATGACAGAAATCAGAGACGGGCCCAACCCGGATCTTCTCCGCTGCAAACGTGGGAACAATGGGAGCCGGCATGCTGACTATCTGCGTCAGAGGACAGGATATTACAGATAGCACCCCGTTCCCAGTGCAGAGTTGGCTTCGACTTGCCATGACAATTTCGAAAACTTTTTGTTTGGAGATACGAAAACGGCAAACAAAACATTAACTTACACAGCACACACAAATCTGCTTAAGACAGCCATGCATTTATAAACAAATATAACCACACTTTTGAAGATAAACTAATATGCGCTTCTTTCTTCGCACAAATACCCGAGGCTTCTACAAAGTAACATGTTATGTTGCGGCTCGACCCCGTTCTGTCCTAAGTTGACAGCACCTCTGACATTCGCCACGCCATCCAGCTGGAACGCAGCGCACGGCTACCGAGTACGCCGCATAAGAGCGACTTGCGGCGTGCCGTTCGGATCTGGTCTTAGTGTCGGGCGCATAGCCTCGTCGGGCCCGGAGCGACGTGTGGTTCGCCGAACGAATCGCGCGCGACTTTTGCCGCAGGCGGCCGGTCGTGCGTCGCATTTTACGAACAGGGATTCAGCTGATAATCGGATCGACCACAGCGCCGGCTGCTAATGGCTGACAGCGTCTCCGTGTTGTCTCCGTGTCGTCTCCCGTCTCCGTGTTGTTTCCCGTCTCCGTGTTGGTCTCCGTGTTGTCTCTCCGTGTTGTCTCTCTCCGTGTCGTCGTGTTCCGTCCCGTCTCGTGTTGTTTCCCTCCCGTGTTGTCTCCCCTCTCCGTGTTGTTTCCCGTCTCCGTGTTGGCTCCTCTCTCCGTGTTGTCTCCCGATTGGGGGCAGTCGCTGATCAGCTATGCGATGTTCTCCCGATTCCACAGACCCCAGAGACATTGAGAGTTCGTGTGGAAACAACCGCCCAGATAAGCTTTCGAAACCAAACGCTTTGTGCCGTTATCATTTCTGGTTCAAATATAATCGCATAATCCCAACAACCTTTCGAAACATGGTAATCGGGCAACGTATCAGTTCAGCACGTAACAATGAAAAAACGCATAAGACGTACCGCGTAGCTATTATTTGAGATATCGCCTGCCCGCTGTCAGCCCGTGATACTACGAACAGACTAGTTTTGTTCTACTAATGCGGGTCGCCGGTCGGTCGACGATCAATTAAAATACATTATATTAACGAAAGGTCATCATAAGCCAGGAACACATCATACATCAACCAGACTTGTGCTTGGATCCCTACGTTTATTTATTTATTGTACATCGTGGGATTATCCCCTCTAATGGACCGAGGTCCGGGAGCTATTCCTAATCCCGGATCAAGAGCGCGGGTAGTACACACAGTGGATAGAACAGCATTCACACGCACAGTCGCACATATTCACGGTCAGGTACATTGTCAACAGTCATCGCTCTACTCATGCGTGGGTAGAAGGCGCTGCTTCAGCGTACGTTTAAATGACGTAACTGACACGGTCGCCAGTTCCAGTGGCAGCTCATTGGAGTTTAGATCCCAGTGGATCCCTCTGTATAAAATTAATGAAGACCTTGGATCCCAGTGGATCCCTCTGCGTAAAATGCATGAAAATCTGGGATCATCCTAGATCCATTAGCGAAAAATGCTTCAGGATGTGGGATCTCAGTGGATCTCTAATTTAACCCTATTCCCTGTGGGAGCAGATTCTGCCTCCCCCGGTAATTTTTGGCCGGCCACTTCCAAACCGTTACGCCTAGCATCTTGAAACTTTTGAACTTTTCCTGGAATTTAATTACGCGTGTTGTGTCAAAATTTTGAAGACATCGGCTCACCAGAGGCGGCTCCAGGCTCATGTTTTTGGGAGGGCGTTAAGAACGCGGTTGTGTAATGTATACTTCCTTCGAAATTGCGGTGCAATAAATGCGTCAGGAACTACGTCACTGCAATATACATCATACATACTTGGAATACTCATATTTGGAAGCAGAGGCGCACTCAGGCACATAAAATGGGAGGCGACATCCTCCGTTAAATTAGGTCCAACTTCAAATTATTAAGATAATAAGATGCGTTCCGCACATGGTGCCCCCCCCCCCCCCTACGTTGTTTACCTGGATCCGTCTGGCGCAATATATTACATTTCACAAATTACAGCAAAAAGCCCACATGTAACGTTCCCATCGTCCCAAACAATCACGAACAGCACACATTTGTTGTCGGAAAATCCCCCATTTTCATCCCTGATTACGCCTATGATTTTTCATTTGGGTACTTGTCCCATTTATATTTGAAGACCATAACATCGGAAGCTCAAAAACATTTCGAACATGAAAATCAGGCGAATCACATAGCCACAATGACCTTTAAAAAACGCAGAATTATTTCGTATATTTTGACCCCTGGCCCCCCATTTTTGAACAAAAAGGAAATTTCCGGGTCCGAAAAGGATCATCCTAGATCCATTAGCGAAAAATGCTTCAGGATGTGGGATCTTAGTGGATCTCTAATTTAACCCTATTCCCTGTGGGAGCAGACGAATCGAATGGTGTTTTTCCCATCGAAATCGGCCGAGCGGTTCTTGAGATCTCTGGGAGGGGGGGGGGGCAGAATCTGCCACACCGCATTTTGTTTTCACATGTTTTCATTCTGGCCGCCCGCAGGGAATAGGGTTAAAGGGAGTGTACCAACTCCGTTGATCATGTGGAGTTGTTGACACTGGTCGGTAGAACATATTTGTCTGAATTTAGCCATATACTTCATTTCTCCAGATTCACTCTAGTTGCTGAGTATTCCAATTCGCCAAAATATGTTGACAACACAAGAATTATCCAATATTCGCCAGAGCTTTCGCTACTAGAAGCATTGCCCTTATATTGCAACGCTAGCATATATCGTTAACGCTGGCCAATAGAAAACAGCTCGTGCGCGTGATAGCAGCTACCGAACAGAGCCTCGATAACCATTTTACATTGTTCGTATGGGGTTGTTTTTTGTCTTTGGTGCGCCATTCTAGTAACATCTTCTTTACTCTGTTGATAGTGGCGATTGCTCATGGATTTGGAAACAAAACAATATGCAAAACATAATATTAGTAAAAATTCGACTGAAGGGGCTCCAGACGGGAATTTTATCTTATCAAATAATTAAACCAATAGCTTCTTACCGTAAGCAAAATATATTTGACACCCCAAAAGAGTAGCCATACTCCCTTTGAACGAGCCTCAGATCTCAAAACATATAAATACAGGGACTGACATCACAGTTTGTAGTCTCTATTTTGCGTGTGTAGTATGCACTATGTAGATAATTAGTACCTACAAATTACCATGCATGTTTTTCCTATTAGCAAACATAGATACTGTGACTAATTTACCAATATTATACATTAAGCAAGGAGTATCTACCTACCAGTATGCCCAGATCCCGAAGTTGAATCTGGAATCCCAGTGGATCCCTTGGTATAAAATGTATCAGGATCTGGGATCTTTGTGGATCCCTCGGCTTATTGCATACCTGGATCTGTTGTCCATGTGGATCCCGGCACACAGTACACAGAAATCCGTAACTCAGCTGGATCCCGGATCCAGGCACATGTCTGCCATCCAATGATCAAAGCTAATTAGAAACACAAATTAATTTATATATATATATATATATATATATATATATATATTATATTACTAGTGATAGGTATACCAACAAAAAGTAATCGTGCAAAAATTCCAACCAGAGATAATCAGCCAGTCCACCGAACAGGGCGATTATAACGATAAACAAACTTAATCACTAGTATTGACGCTGAGTCCACGGAGCTATGACAATGCGCCAAGCTGAACCGGCTGCAATGCATCTCTCGTCTCAGGGGTCTCTCGGCATGGTGACGATGGAACTACGACAAGTGTGCATCAGCCATGAACTTCGGCTCAAGGTCGCACCGCTCGCTTTTACCATGGAGCCTCTGTTGCCGTGTTCGACCTAAGTAATCGGGCTGGACGGGCGGTAAGGGTAATTCAAATAGAGTAATGGACTACGGTACTTCTTATGCGTTTTTTCATTGTGTGTGATCGCCTAATACGTTGCGATACCATGTTTGAAGGTTAGATTGGATTTATGCGAATTATATTGATGATAACGGACAGGTTTGGTTTCGGAGGCTTATTGGGGGTTGTGACTTTGTTTGGGTTGTGGTCGGAACGTGCCGTCGACACGCCAGATAGGCAGGCCTTGCCCAAACGAGGTCAATTCCGCAGGGGGTTCCAGCATACGATACCAGTGGCCATGTAATAGGCGGTCCGAACACAAAAGCAGCCCCTCTCGTCTGTCCCGGTAACAGGTTAGACTGCATGCAGAAATCTGTGGACTAGTGAAGCGAGGTGATAAAAATGGAATTACATGAGTAACCAGGAGAACTGAGGCGCTGGCAGTCCCAGCAAGTCGGAATCTGGATCACAGCGGATATCTGGGTATGTAAAATGCAGAAGATCTTTGTGGATCACCAGATATGTGATCCCTCTGCGTTAAATGCATGCAGATCTTGGATCCTCCTGGATCCCTCGGCGTGAAATGCTCCAGGATCTGGGTTCTCAGTGGATCTCTAATTTGAACGAGCCACATATCTTGAAACACAAGATGCAGAGACTGACATCAAAACTTGTGTTCTTTATTTTGCGTATGTTGTATGTAAAATGTATATCATTAGTAACTGCAAATTACTTTGTAAGTTGTACCTTTTACAAAACATAAATATTATAGTTAATTGACCAGTATGATACAATTAGCAAGAATAATGTACCTAACAGCGTTCCTGGATCCCGAAGTTAGATCTGGGATCCCAGTGGATCCCTAGGCATAAAATACATCAGGATCTGGGATCTTAGTGGATCCCTCGGCTCATTGTGTACCTATATCTGCTGTCACATGTGGGTCCCAGGACACAGATATCCGGATCTTAGCTGGATCTTGGATCCAGGCACATGTCTGATAACCAGTAAGGCGCCGCAGTTGGCGAGGAACGAGCGATTGCGAAGGAAATGTATGTGAGTTTCAACTCGATCAGGCAAGTAGTTTCTGAGATTTAAAAAAAGTGCGCACGTGCCCACATCAATGATCATAAATGTGACCATGTGACACCTTCACCGTACGAAATTTCCTTTAAATTTAGCTCTCGTTCACAATTAGCCAGTTGATTGATGTAAACAGTGTAGTTGAGCAGCGTTCTTGGACCAGATTTAGATGCTATTTGTATACCTAACAGTTTAAGTGTTTATTTGCAGCTTAAACATTTCTTGAAAATATAAATTTTAAGTTTTTAAGATTCTTGGATACATGAACACATATAACTCAGGGGCGGCGCTGGGCCCTGGAGACTAGGTAGGCAAGGCAACATTATCATAAAATCATCGTTAGGTAACAGTAAAGTGCTTCACATCTTTAAATGATTACCTATCATATTTTCAGTCGATCATAATTTCATAATTACGGATGCATACGAATTAATACTTCAGTAAGATATAGGTATGTGAACTAGAATCTGCAGTGCTTCCAATTCCATCTCCAACATCAACCAACCCGAGTCTACCACACAGGAGCTGATGGTCGTTATTAATGGCATCCATTTATTTAAATACGGTGAGGGAAAGTTTCCCGGAGGCGTGTCGGCTGACGTGATATATCAGCTCTGTCGTAAAAATGGAGGCCGGAGGGTGGGCGCGCGGCAGCCGGGAATGTAAGGCTCCCTTTCAGCGCAAAAATTGGCACCGTGGAACTGAGCCAACAGGGCAGGAATAACCGTGATTACTTGCTTGGTTTGCAGCCGCGAAATGCAGTGCGTCTTGTGTCTTAGAATGACCTAACTCATTCAAAAAAGTGTTTTCGATAAAGAATGAAAACCCTATGAAGCAGCTGGAGTACGGAACTAAAGTACACGAAGTTGGATTATTGACAGTCCACTATTTATTTTTTGAAGATTATTGCCGCTTAAAGAAATGTGTGTTTTCCCCATTTTTCGTGAGTATAATGCCTATCCTTACAGACTACTATCTACAGCAGGTATCCCAATAGATTTATTACACAGGCTGCGTCGAGAATCTTAGTAGACGAGGTAGGCAAGCTTAGGCAAGGTTTTTCTTACATTTGTGCTTAATTAATGGTTTCGGAGAAAATTTTCTTGGAAAATTGGGAAAATTTGCTCCAAAATAGGCCTATTCCGATTGCGGAGAATCATATAACACAAAGATAAAGAATGAAAAGAAGAGGAGATAAATATCGGTATCGGGAGAAGGCTACCGAACTGGTATGGGTGGGCATTGCCTACCTTGCCTACATGGGAGAACCGCCCCTGATATAACTTAGGATTCTACAAAAGTTTCAGCACCCAATTTTTATGTTGTCACGTATTGTGACCAATTTTGCGTTCTGAAAAGAACGTGTGATGGTGACCGCCTAGACATTTTTTGCACCTCTGCACGCGCCACGCGCAGTGGTAGTCAGTAGTCACCCACATGAGTCAGCTCTAGTCTAGTCTCAAACAGGGTAGATTGGATGGGGCTGCTCAGCAAAGAAGCCCGCTTGTCAATCGGACGTTCGGTTGCGGAGATAAGAGCTTCTTAAAAACGTCGCCACGGACCGGGTCGGGTCAGGCATATTCATATTTGTCCCACATACCAGGAAGGACGAGCGAGCGCGCGCTCGCTGGTAATAATTAATAAAAACGAACTAATGTAAATATACAAAGAGGGATAATGTTATGCACCGCTGCATCCTGACTATGGTACTTAAGCACTTCAGCTAAAACGCACAAAAAGCACAGATATTTGACTTGCCACGTTTTGTGTTGTGACCTCTGTGAGGTCAACTCTGGTGACCCAAATAACAATTTATTGCCAAACTAAGATATCAATGTTTTTCCAGTGTTTTTTTTTCAGACGCATCAACTGGTGTTAAGTAAGAACCTGGCCTGATCTTAACCGTCGCCCAGGTAGGGCATGATCACTGCGTGACCGAGTAGGAAAGGGCGAGGGTTAGTACGACCCCCCGCGTTTCGCCCCTAATTGAGCTAGAGCTTTGAATAAAAAAACGAGCGTGTTGCTTGTGACGAGAGGAAGCCATTGACATCCGACGTAAAGGTCTTGGATCATTAGGTGACCTCTGACGCCATGTCGATGACTCGGAAGTCATCAAACAGTAAATGTGGATAAATTGAACACTGATCGAGCTGAAATCATGAATGAACATTTTATTTTGCTTAATGGGTGTCAAATTTGAAATTGGCGTCACAAAATGTACTAGAAAAAGACAAATTCTCGAAAGTTAATGTCAGGTCATCTGAGGTCAGTGACCTCAGTTAACCTGTGGAAGTGCATGACCCTAGTGGAACATATAATTATGTAAAATGAATCCCATATTTGAAATCAGCGCCACAAAATGTCTAAGAGAAACTGACAGAAGCAAAAACAAACATAATATGAGGTCATCAGAGGTCAGTGACCTCGGTTGACCTATGAAAAGGTCAATCGAAGTCACAATCTCAGTGGAAACCACAACTGTCACCAGGAAACAACTGTGTATATGCACCTGAACAACTAACATTCGAGAACTGCACAAGTTACAAGGATTGGTACTACGGAACGCCATTTGCGCCTGACACGACCTTGAGAAACAGGTCAAAGCTCACGGATCATCAAGTTCGAAATTTCCCGAACATGTTTCCCATTTTCATCAGTAAGGTAATGAAAGTTGCATCGCGATCGGTTGATAACAACGCAAGTAAATCCCGAAAAACCGAGGGGGTGGCATCCCTACCCGGTCGAGGATTAACAGGTCAGCTCATTTTTGGGATATGACCTCACTAGGTTGTCATATAATATCATTCGACGTGACTCGACAAGACAAATACAACGGCGAAAACTGCATCACTTTTTGCATGCCCCTGTCAAAAGTTATGTATAAAAACTATGTAAAAAATAAGGTAAATATTGACCGGAGGCGAAATATGAAGGATAACATAAGGCAACAGATTTAATTATCATTCGAGTGCTTATCGGAGGTTGTGTAAGAGATACCCATGTAAAGCTGAAATTTGAGATTTGACAACCTCAATATTTACCCGCCCAAAAAATGACATACTTTTGATAGAGCTTGCTAATAGCTATCCCTGTCTTTCACTTGTCGTTTCGCTCCGTAGTTCTCGAGATCTGTGGGGTGTACCGGGTACCCGTCCTCCTCCTCCGTGGGTTCGAGGTTGGTGCAGAGTGCAGACCACAGCTGGTGTGCGTGTTTAAGGACAATGCGACTGTAGTGGTTATATTGTAACTGGTGTGGTGCCCATTTGACTCTTAACTCCACAGCCCTGGTAAGTCAGTCCACTTTGGTAAGTCAGTCCCTATGGCCTGACTGACAGTCCAGTTTTACAAGCCTTGTACATTTCATTTAGAGTTTCAAATACGAACTTCCACGACTTAATGCGATTTGTTTGGAAGACAACCCCAGAGCAATAACTGTCACATCTCCCTCTGTCAATGGCGTTTGACTAAGAAAACCAATCGCAGGTTCAGAGACCCTTAATGCATGGTGAATTAATTTACTGGTGATACTGAGGCCAGGGGAACAGAGATTTTGACTGGTATAACCAGGAAATAGGGATGTTTAGTTTTGAAAGCTTGATTGGAAAACATTTGTTAGTGTGTATCTGTTGACAAAATTCAAACAAGGTTACCAAGCATATGGCACATTTATAAAATAAAAATGTAGAAACAAACAGGCCCAAGAGTCAAGCAGTTCAATCATTATTTGTTTTATCCTGCACATGACAGTTATCTTCATCCCAATGAGATAGGAAACCCCAACAAGTAATTTGAACAGGGAAGAGCATCCAGTTTCTAAAAATATACCTGTGGTAGCTACAGAATGTAATTACATAGCAAAATAATAAAGCATTCTGATTTTAACCAAACAATACATATTCAAAGACAGAATACCTGAGTGGATGATTCATACCTTAATTCAGGATAGGCAAATAAGATAATCCCTAGTAACATACAAATGTAATACTTGCTAAGTCAATGGTCATGGTAAAGTTGGTAGGTACTGAGTACTGACACACTAAAGCACAGATACACATGCCAGGTTTAGTATGTTGCTGCTACTGGCAATTGGACCTTTAGCCTACTTATAAGTTTTAAATAGGACTAACCAGTAACCCTGCCCAGCTTAGTATGACCTATTTTAACAGTTTAGACATTAGGTTTGTCATCGTTTTTATTAAATCAGCAGTTAATCTTCCTTGTTTCAGTCTTGTCATAAAGCTTTCCCAAGGCAATGCCTAGATGCACAATTAAGCATGATTAATTAGGTACAAACCCACAGAGAGAGGCACACATCCACCAACAGAAGTTGAAGTAAAGTGTCAAAAAAGCAGCACAAAGCAACCTAAGTGTCAGTGCAAAGGAGGCAGTAGCATTCAAATGAAGTCAATTAACACCTTAAAAGAAGCCAAACAAACACCATCACATGAAAGATAATCTTGAAATAGGTTACCAGTTAGTGTGCCATGTTATGCATAGTATGGCAGCATATGGTCAAATCAGAAAAGCAGTAGCATTGTGCACCACAGCAAACTTTGCATATTTCTTCTTACAAAGCCATTGCACCTAGCCAGGGTGTGGCAGGAAACAATGGTAATAGCATAATCAAACCTGACCTAACCTTTACAGCAATTACAGTTGCAAGGACCCACATTTAGAAGTTAGAACGCTCTGCTTGCATTCACTCGCTGCACTGCATCTCTACTGGCTACTGGGAGGCTACTTTTCTGTTACCATAATGATATTGATATGATGCTGTGACCAAGATTACTTTCCTACTGCTGTGACATCATACTGTGCTGCCATAATGAGCATGACATGGCACACTAACAAGTATGTTAGTCAAAGATAGGGGAGCGATCTGGCACAGGGGCAGGATTCCTTTCTTCTGTGTCTGTCATCTGGGGTCAAATCCCAGGGGTGGGCTGGATGAAACAGTCAACCAGCCCCCATACAATAACCCTCAGAACAGGGTGAGAGTTCCAGCACCATGATCCCAAAGAGGATACGGTGCTTGGTCCACAAACCAAGCTTGGTCAAAGATAACCACATGAAGTAGGGTGGGTGTCAGTGTGGCAAGAGAAACAATTGAAATAAACGATCCAAATTGTAATTGTTGGTGAACATTGAAGGTAGATACAATAACAATCTTAGCGATTCCAGTTAAACAACATAATATAAAATCAACCAGCTAATCTAATTTATTTAAGGGTGAACAGAGACATTAAACATACCTTAATATTCAGAGGAAAACGCACAACTCCAAAGAGAGTATTAACAAATGGAGAAAAGGAGCTCCCGCAACAGGATCAGCCCTCTTTTCACACTCGACAAACCGGAACAGACTGTTCTGCTTTTGGAATCAAGGTTTGGTTTACTGAACACCGACCGTGCAAAAACGACCGACCGTGCGAGGGCAAGCAGGCAAGAAGTATGACGTCATTAGTTGAAAAATTGATAAACATTGCTGTGTAGTGTATTGCAAATAAACATTTGTGACTGACCAAGGCCCTAGAGGTGACTGACGTCCAATATAAAAATGGTTTCTATATTAATAAATCAACCGTTCTATTCGACGATCCTTATGCAAAAGAACACTGACACTGCATCTCGCACAAAACTGACCGAATCCGACTAAAGGGCTGTGACATCATTTGGGTGCTAAACCCCTTTCCCCTATACAAATCGATCAAAAAGCTCAATAATTTTAAAGACTATATAGATAATCCTAACAAGCTGATTTACATCAAACATACCGCATAAGAAAAACTGATTCGAGGTCTCCAACTTATTTATTCAACATTCTGCTCTCAATCTCTTCTATTTTGACAGCGAAGGGGTAAAGATCTTACTTTTTCACCATACCTTGGTGACGTCACAAGTGTCAATGCGCCAAAAATCTTGGTCATAATTGACGTCATGCTTCTTACAAGAACCACGTATGTTTATTTTCAGCAAGATTAACATACGTGGTTCTTTTTTGCAGGATATTCCAAGCCATTTGAGCTTGAGCCTGTGACGGCAGCAGTGATGACAAGCCCTGCGGCTGGCGGCGGGGGATTACTTTTTGTGGGTAGTTTTATTTTTTGTGGACAAGAAGTATACAAAATAAGAAACGTGTGACATGAAAGAAATGGTTGGAGGGTGTTGTGTCTGCTCTGAGGAAAGTGGATGGGATGAAAATCCACTTGTGTACTGTGATGGCGATGGTTGTGATGTCGCAGTGCATCAAGGTGGGTTGTTTTAGACAATCTTCGCGCACGCTGACCTCAAATTAATCATTACAAAATTGTCACATTTAATAATTTTTGACAGTTTTTAGCATAGGATGAATATTTTAGACCTTAATTGTAGAGTCCCATACAGGCCTATGCATTTATTATAATTAATCAAGGTTGAAATCTGCTATAATTTTCAAGTAAAACAGTGAAGGTCAAGTCTCTGTTACACCAAAATAGGGTAGAAATACACAATAATTGATCACATCCTGAACTCACCCTTTGGGTTTCCCTGCTCATCACCCTGATGCGGGAGAAGATAGTGTAGGAAGGCTTAAACTCTGTTGCATAGGTACCATATTGAGGAAGCACATCAACTAATTCAGAGTTTGACAAGAGCGGAACAAAAATAATGCACATCACATAATGAATGAAACCCCACACTGAATCTACTGAATCTACTGAATCTACTGAATCTACCTTAGTTAAAGATGCAAACAAAGAGAGACGCACAGATTCGGAGGGGGCTGCCTGGGTTGTGACCTCCTCCAGGCGCCCGGGTCATGGGGTCGAGCCGTGCTTTGGCCTCCCCAAGCTGAGGAGGTCAAAATATGGCCCGGACCCGTGACTTGGGCACCCCCTCTGGATCCATCCCAAAAGAGAGATAAAATAAAAATAATGAGAATACAAATGCAATGGCCCAATGGGCAATGACAGAAATGGGTAAATTGGGAGATGGCAGAACTAGGGTAAGTAATAAGATTTATGGAGTAGGATTCCTTGGCACTTCTAACCTTGCCCTTGCTCTTTTATGACGGGGTGCATACCAAGGTTGGAGTGGATCATAGGTGTAGGTATGCTGTAATAAATGGTAGAGTGAATATTGTTTCTGTTTGACCTATCAAATTTAATGCAGATAATAAAATAGTTGGTTGGCTACTTGGGAGGTTTCTGGAGTGGACTTGAACTCTTATCAGTGTCACTGATGACACTACCCAGTTAGGAAAGAAATTACAAATGTGTACTACATGCTCAGTGCAAATCAGACTCATGCAATCACTCCTGATTGCCAATCAGGGTGTAGGTAACAATACAAATGCTTGCACTGGCACTGGTAAACTATCAGTGCTTAAGTGTTTCATTATCATCTACAGTACACTGATACCCTGGTACCATGACAATACATTTTGTGTGTCTTTTGTTACAGTTGTTAACCCTACCAAACTTGTCATGCTATGGGTGGCGTATGCTATACCAACACTGTAAAGCACTGCTACACCCCTAATTTATAGTAACTTTTTTAAGTGCCTGAGATTGAACTTTTACCTGATAGGATCATGTAGATCATGTGGTGATTCCCTGTCTTCCAAGTTTGACTGATTTGACAGGATGTAATAGGACAAATTAATTGATTTGATTAACTGATTTTAATTGATTAATTTGATTTGATTTATCAGATAACATTTACATACATTTTTCCATCTACTATTATTAGATAGTCTATTAGTATTAGTTTGCAGTTTGTGATGAATGAGCATGCTAGAACCTGAATCTGATATTATATTTCCATTTCAGCTTGCTATGGAATTGTCTCTGTACCAGTTGGTCCTTGGTTCTGCCGCAAATGTGAATCTCAAGAACGTTCTTCAATAACAGTAAGTCCTAATATGTTACAGAGGTGCATTTACACTGACTGTAGCATATTTGTACAATCTTAATCTTATCAATCTTACAATCTTATTCTTGGGAAGCAGGAGTGCAGTTTTCTATTCTGTTGAGGCTTAAAGCGATTTTTCCCAACTCAGTCCCCCCCCCCCAACTTTTCTGCAGAAGCCACGCCCCTGCTGGGAAGGCAAAGTTTGTTATCTTTGGTAAGGGTGTAATTTAAAATGCACTTTTTCAAGAATGCAAAAAACACTCAGAGCCTGTTCCATGGACCTTAAAAAGACTTAGTACATTGATTTCAGTTTTCCTTTCTAAAAAAACTACCACCTGAAAAATCGAAACCTTGTAAAAATTAACTATTAACAATTGCAGGATGCCACAATGTGGCTGATCGACCCTCTATTTATTCTCAATAACTTCCAATCTGCTTCAGTGACATCAATCAAGTTTGGTAGGCTGGTAGATTGATTCATTTGAAACATTTTGACACCAGAAAAAGTTTCAGGTCAGATCACCGAGCTATGACGTCACAACCAAAAGTCTGTGCATCGTTTTTTTTAGCTGATGTATGCTCTTGTGCTACTTGATTCATTATTATAATCACTTGGCGTTAGAAATCGATCATGGCAGTCATCAGTGGTGGATACAGAGGGGAAGGCACGCCTAATCCTATGCTTATTTTTACGGTGAATGGGCAGCAAACGCATTGGCTGGCTATATCAATTAGCTATCTTCTCATTGGCTGGCTATATAAATTAGCTAGCCGTATAAATTGCCGGACTTCTAGTCTATGCTATTAATTACAAGTTGCCCGTCCGTCCGTGCGACATACACAAATGGGCTAATAACTCGAAAACGATTGCAGCTAGGTATGTGAAATTTGGCACGCAGGTCCACCTGGTAGGGACGCACCATCGTATTAAATATGGCGTCGCTCCGACAACGGGGTCTGCCACAGCACGTGACAAATTGTGAGCTGCCAGCTGGTGGTGTGGGTAACTGACACGGTCCGTCCTGTCCTGCAGTGGTGTGAGCTGCCAGCTGGTGGTGTGGGTAACTGACACGGTCCGTACTGTCCTGCAGTGGTGTGAGCTGCCAGCTGGTGGTGTGTGTAACTGACACGGTCCGTCCTGTCCTGCAGTGGCTGTGAGCTGTGCCCAGGTAAGGGCGGCGCACTGAAGCCGACAGACTCGGGCGGCTGGGCTCACGTCGTCTGCGCGCTCTACATCCCCGAGGTGCGGTTCGGCGACGTGGCCACCATGGAGCCGGTGCTGCTCTCTCATCTGCCGCCTGACCGCTTCAGCAAGGTACTGATGCCCGGCCGACCTCCTGTCATGGTCGGTAGCAGCTCTGTGAGGCGAGGCCATTGCAGGGAGGTTGGTCTCTTTTGGTGGATTACTGCGAAGTGTTGCTCAGTCGCAGAGAGCGTCGATAGATGGCGTTGTGGTAACACACATGTGCATGATGTGAGGTATCCGAAGTAGAGGTGCCACTTTTCAGGTTTGTGGCTACCCGACCCGACTCGCAAACCCCCATAAACTACCCAACGCCACCCACATGTGCATATAGGCTGCCAGCTACTCGCGAAGTACCCAAAAATAAAATATGTCATTATGTCTGCCATTTAATAGCTCATTTTTTAGCCTTTACATGTGTGACCCTCCTTCTATCCAACGCGACAACCGCACCTTACGTTAGCACCACGAAGAGATAAAAAAGAGAAAGTCTTTAAAAAAAGTTTTTTCAATGCTGAACTGTTTTTGTGTTTATCTCTTCTCATTAACTGAGGTGCCATATATTTGTTCAAGCTATCCCACAATTCCAATCAAAATCATTTCTTTCTTCTCTTTTTCAACTTATGGAAATTCTGCTACCCGCCAACCTACCCACTTAATCCTAATGATCGCTTGTGCTACCCGCTACTGCCCACGTGGGTGATTACTACCCACATCTGGTGGGTAAGTGGATAGAAAAGTAGCACCTCTAATCAGGAGGCGATGGGCCACGACAAACGAAGACTTCTTCCCTTTGTCAGACCAATTAAGATGTGTTGTAATGTCTTCCGATGAAGTGAGTGGCTATCTGTTCAGCATGTTGACCTACTGCTGCCCTGATTTGTCGGTGCCGCTGCCGGGACAGCCCTGCTGTCTGTGCGAGCTCGCCGGACGCACCAGTCGTGCCACCACCGGGGCCACCATGCGCTGCAACAAGACCGGCTGCCGCCACAACTTCCACGTCACGTGCGCGCAGAGTCTGGGCCTGCTGTGTGAGGAACAAGTGCAGAGCATGAACGTCACCTACTGCGGCTACTGCCCGCACCACTACGCCAAGCTGGTGAGCCAGAGGGAGCGGTCAGGGGCGCGGGCTGGGGCTCGCTATGTGGCGCTGGTGATGTTCGGTCTGGCCACTACGTGGAACTCAATAGTCCTCTGGATGAGCGCTGTGCCGACGCTATAATACCGGCTTCCTTTTTTATTGTAGATTTAATTCGAATGTTCTGTAAGGATGGACTCCCGAGGTCAGGACCTGCGCTATGTCTTCTGATGTTTTTGCATTTTCACTCTGTGATATTAACCTAATTATCAATGGGCGCCACATAGCTTAGCAGCTGCGGTGCCCTTAAACCCAAATCATCATCATCATTAACCTAATTCTGATTTCTGCCGACTCAGTATATTGTGTTGAATATGAGGAACTGAGGTTTCACGAAAAATATCACTCCATCAACACCACGAAGCGTGTTCTATGCAATGTATGAACAGTTCCCCTGGTACGTTGTGAACTCAGCAGTTACGACTGCCACTGTGAGCGACATGTCCTCAGTTGTGTCTGCCGTGTCCGATTGTCGCCATGTCCTGACTCTCTGCCTCCGTCCGATCTGTGGCAGAAGCGGGGCAACAACCTGAAACCGATCCCGGCGTTCAAGGCGAGCCACGACCCGGCCACGCCCAATACCTCACCGGAGAAGCAGCCGCCGCCCAGCGAGGCCGCTCGCTCCGGCGACGCCCAGAACCAAAGCCGGCGCGCTCGCCGCGGGCGGCGGCCGGCCTCTCCGGTGCCGGTGCCGCTGGTGTCTGACCGCAGGACAGAGCGCGGCCCCTCAGCAGGCATCATCAGCATCAGCAGCATCAGCAGCACCAGCAGCACCAGCAGCACCCAGCAGCACCAGCAAGCACCAGCAGCACCAGCAAGCACCAGCATCAGCAACAGCGCAACAGCACTACCAGCAACACAACAAGCAGCAGCAGCACCACGAGCTGCAGCACCAGCAACAGCAACAGCAGCAGCAACAGCAACAGCAACAGCAACAGCAACAGCAACAGCAACAGCAACAGCAGCAACAGCAGCAAGCAACACAACAACAACAGCAACAACAGCACAACAGCAACAACAGCAACAACAGCAACACCAGCAGCACAGCAGCACCAGCAGCACCACCAGCAGCAGCAACAACAGCACCACCAGCAACAGCAGCAGTACCAACAGCAGCAGCAGCAGCAGCATCCGGCGATGGTGAAGGCGGAGCCGAGCGGAGCAGAGCCGGACGGCGCCGGCGGAGTCCGCTTCACCATGGCCAACTTCACAGAGGCAGTGGTGACGCCCACCCGGGCGTTGTTCGCCGGCGAGGGAGGTGGAGAGGGAGCCCGCCAGCAGACGGCACCCGACTCGGCGACAGGCGACAACAAGGTACGGTGTGGGATGGAGAGATTATCGACATCAGATCAATGACTGCAGCCGCTGCATCACCCCTAAGCTTAAACAATCACCACCGTGACCGCTTGCGAAGATTCTATGTTGGCATGGCAATGTTGACACACAGATCGTAGTGTTTGGAAGAGACGTCTGCGTTCTTTTTACCACGCTCGCGTTTCAACCGACTCCGGCGAGCTAGCTTGATTTTGCCATGTTTAATTACGTCCTACAGAAAACATGTGAGTTCAGTTGCTGTCTCGCACGACTGTGTCATCTGTGTCTCTCTGAGTTTGCTCCCGACTGGCGCTGTATCAGTGCGACGTGTTTCCCCTCCCGACAATGACTGACTGCCGTATCCGAACCCCAGGACGGAGTAACGATCAAGCAGGAGACGGAGCCGCCGGAACAGCCGCTGCTGCCGGCGGCCGGCGCCGCTGGTCAGGTGGCCTCTCTGCCCGTGGCCACCAGCACGGCACTGCCCGGCACTCAGGTCAGATACAGCTCGGCACTGCCCGGCACTCAGGTCAGATACAGCACGCCACTCAGGTCAGATACAGCCCGACACTCAGGTCAGATACAGCACGGCACTGCCCGACACTCAGGTCAGATTATACTCTGACTGTCCCTGTGTCCTGTTCGCGGGCTAAGTATGACTTGTTTAATGTTAACATCTCCGTGCTATGCGAGGCTAGATTACAGGCGCCCGATAAATCGCAATGGTATTACTTGTGTTGTGTCATGTGTGAGATCGGAACTCGTGAGATCGAGACGCAACGTGGGGTTGTGGCGTGTGTTAAACATTATGCGCGCCAGTGTCGAATTAGGTGGTGAATGCACATTCATGTCGCTCAGAATACCTGGCGATCACAGATCATACTTGTCACCTGAGCGAGACAGCCGAGTTTGCCTTGTAACCGTTCGTGTACACTAGGCTCGCCGCTGACCGTTCGTGTACACTGGGCTGGCCGCTGACCGTTCGTGTACACTGGGCTGGCCGCTGACCGTTCGTGTACACTGGGCTGGCCGCTGACCGTTCGTGTACACTGGGCTCGCCGCTGACCGTTCGTGTTCACTGGGCTGGCCGCTGACCGTCTGTACGCTGTCCCGGCAGGCGGACGGCGCTGACTCGGCCGCCATGAAGCGACCGGCTCCAGTCGCTGCCGATAACGAGTCCCGCAAGCGCAGGCCGCCCGTCCGGTCTCGTAAGCAGGCGAACGGTGCCGTCTCTCCAGAGCCTGGGACGGCCGGCGGCTGGACCGGAGCCACTGCGGCCGGGACGGGGGCCGACACAGACTCCACCGCGCATAGGTGAGAGGAGTGGTGCACTGCTCGCTGGTGTCAGCTGCAGCTGCTCTGAACAGAGAGAAACGAGTTCGGGTCGGCCAGTACTTTGTGGTTATGAGCTTCAGCATGTTCTAGAGCTGCATTGTATTTTAAGCGGATTGTTCTTAACTGATATATTATCGGCTTGACCGACATCAGGACAAATGATAAAACCTTCACTGATCAAGACTGTCCTATGATAATCAAGATGTGGACACTGAATAGACCTTGTCTAAACCCAGCCCACAAGCCAAACCTAACCTAACCTAAACCCTGAATATGTTTGTAAACAATCGTTGGTTTGTAACCTGCGGTGCTCCTGACTCGTCCTTGTTAATCCTGTTCGTACCTGCAGTGTTGCCTGTGTGTACCGAAAACCAGCACATGTGCGTGGAGCCGGCCGTGACTCCCTCTCACCTCCCAATGCGTCGCCTGCCGTCTCTCCCGGCTGTATGCGCCCCTCACTGACCTCCCTCCCCGTCTCTCTGCCCGTACAGCGGCGCGGTGGCGGTGGCCTTGAACGGTCTGACGGCACCACACATGATCGGCAACCACCTGAACCCGTCGGCACCGCTGGGCGACTCGCTGGCGGCCGAGATGCCGAGCAGGCTGCATACCTGGAGCCGACGGGGCCGCTGCAGGCGCTGGCAGGACGCACTGCCGTCACTCCAGCTCAGGTGAGGGGGCGGCTCTGACACAGAGCTCCCAGTGATCTGTGGTAGAGACAGAAGGGTAGCGCTACAGACAGACGTTTGGAGCCTCGTGTATCACCTCTTGAAGATGCCCTTCATTGCAGCTAACTGCGTGGTTTATTATCCCACTCCCTGGCGACTGTCCTCCATCTGATGGTCGCTCGCTGTGTATCTCCGCAGTGGCGGCCGGACACGGCGGCGGCGCCGTTCCCGCGCTCTCTGACGGAGCTGCTGGAGCGTCAGTGGCAGCAGGGCAGCCACTTCCTGATGGAGCAGTCGCACCACATGGACATCGCCGCCCTGCTCAGCTGTCTCTACCAGCTACGGCAGGAGAACGAACAGGTGAGCTGGTGAACGGGGCAGCTTTTGTCGTACAGGTCGCGTTGTGTAGTGGTTATCACATCTGCTTTACACGCAGAAGGTCCTCGGTTCGAACCCGAGCGCGACCATTCGCGTTTGCTTTCGCTGCCACCGTTCGGCAAGACTTTTATTTCGTAACCCTTGTCCCCAGCTACCTGGGTTTTGCCTGAACTGGGCCTTGCCCTCAGCGTCCTGGGTTTTGCCTGAGTCGGGCCGCCTAAGCGCCCCATCCCCATATCGGGCTCCGGCCCATTCTAGTGACAGACACGACTGATAGGCCATGCGGGTGATTAAGGCTGTGTTCTGACCCGTCAATTCCCGTGGGGATTCCGGGAAATCTGTAGAAAGGTGCTTTCTACCGATCCCGGTAGCAAGTAGTTAACAGGAATACCAATGTATGAGTACATTGCCGAATTGCAGTAGAGTAAAATGCCCGCCGGGGATTCCAGGGATTCCCGCCGGGAATGTGACGGTCAGCAGAACACAGCCTAAAACACCAGCTGGGTGTCCAGTCAGCAGAGCTGTTATTGAAGTCCTCCCAGCTGAGTACCATCTGACGTGGCAGTGTCTGACCTGTGTTGGCGCCGGCAGCTGGAGCAGCATATGACGGTGGTGTCACAGCGGCGGGACCACCTGCTGGCGGTGCACGCGCGCCTCTCTGTGCCGCTCGAGTGCGCCGCGCCTGGTGTGGTGCTGGCCCGAGCGGCTGCCGTCAGACACCAGCAGACCGTTGGTGAGTGACCTGACCTGACCTGTGTCGGCCATTGGTCAGTTGATAACAGGCGACTGACGACTGACGTCACCGGGCGAGACAGGACCTGACCTCACCAAGTGCATCAGTGTTATGATTTGTTGTGATGTGCACTTTGCTGTTCTGCATTCATGTGATTGCCTTACTGGTAATGTTGCCACCCTGAGTAATTAATGTCGCTTGAGGCTGTATTGGTTCACTAGCGGATCCAGGGGTGGGCAAAGCGGCCATACCCCAAAAAAAAGTTTGAAATTGGAGCAAAATTGACACATTTCCTGATATAGAAGAAAATCGTAGCAACTTTTAAGGAGAGTTGGTTTTAAATCAGCTATTAATGCATCAGCAAGCGAAATCCTATTAATTTGTGTGAGAAATGTGAGATCTTTTTGGCATTTGCGCCCCAAACCACTCGGCCCCCCCCCTTTTCTCCCCAGTTATGGATCCGTCACTGCCTTTGGTTGTGATTGTGCTGTGCCATGACGCCTGGTCAGCGTGACACCTGTCCCGCTGATCGGTCTGCAGCCAGTTGCAGCTGAGCGATGTGAGAGTTCACCGGTGCTGTGTCTGGCCTATCCACAGACGCAGAGCTGATTAACAGCGGTGGGACCGGGCTGCGTGCCTCGCCTCCGCGGTCAGAACCGCTGCAAAACGGGCTGCCTGACGGCGGTCAGCCGGCCGCCCCCGCCGCCCCCGCCCCCGCCGCCGCTGCTGCCGCCCCCGCCGCCGCCGCCGCCCGAGCGCAGACCAATGGACGCACTGGGTGAGTGTCCTGATGGAGGTGTGGTGGAATGGAACGATTTTCTTGTCCGACCGTCTTTCGGGCAGGTGGAATTTCCGTCACAACTTGCTATCGCTGTCTGATTGATGTAGAGTGAGAGCAACGTCGCGTCCAGTGCTAATCGCTGAGGCAGCTCGCATGTCCTGCCGCTTATCTTGCCTCTTGAATCGTATTGTGATCGATTTTGCAAATGTTCCCCGAAATATATGCAGCCGTTCGCTTCAATTTGCACTAAAGCAGTGTCGAACTCAGGGATGTAGGATCATTTTCAGTTGGGGGCTTCAGCCCTCTCCCTCCGACTTGGACGATGAAGTGAGTAAAATATGGAGAGAAATCTTTATTTTGTGGATTTTAGTGGTACTTTGAACGATTTTTCCCAGCTCACCCCCTCGCCCCCATAACTTTTCTGGAGAAGCTGCGCACCTGATCGAACTCTTAGCTATTTAGTACCTTCTGATACCATCTTTAACAAGCTATTTTTGGTTTCTTTCTGGCTGTTCTTTCGGACTTAGCTGCTGATATGAAGTTGAAATTCTGAGGTAAGTTGGTAAGATAATTGAATGTTAAAGGCTTTAGCCTGCCTTATTTTCCAGAACCTTGTCCTTATCTATGTCAGCTGTTTTTGCTGGATTAGTCCTTCTGTGAAGCATCAATAAGATTACTCGGTGTGATACTCTTTTTTTCAATATGGTGGCCTGAAGGTTCCCGGATGCTTTCTTCGTGACGATATTTTGAGGAAGGGTACTATTTTGGGAAATAAAAATGTTTTGCTTACTTGTCTGCATGTTTCTCAGGAACTATCTAATAAATGTGTTTGTTATACATTTACGCCGAACGCTTTGATGGGATGAATTTCCTAGATCAGGACCCACGATAAGCTTAAGCTAAGCTTGTTGCGCAGGCCCTGACCCCACCATGCGGTCGCGCAATTCCAGTCACCGGCAAAATTGATAGCCGAAAGTTTAACGACTACTGACGGTCCGCCCGGCATGGTGGGTCAGGTCTACAGTCCTGCGCTCTCCCGACTGAGCTACACTGGCGAATTATAAACGTACTACTTGCTATGTCTACCGGCAAGAAATTCAAACGTTGATGGGATGTTCATTTGAAGTCCATAGTCGGACACTCGTAGTCATACAAGGAGATGGCATTATGATTTGCCTGACTCTGCCATACGCTGTGTGAGCGGTTTATGGGCTGGTGACGTCATCGCGTTGGTGCATGTATTTGTATGCTACGGGTTTCTGTCGTATATGTTCTGTTGTATACATGTGGGAGCGTAATGTGAGGCAAATATGTGATTTCATGAAATGAACACGCTATAAAATTCCGAGAACCAACACTCTTCAAGTATTGTCTTCAATTGAAATACTCCGTAGAATCAAAGGAGCTGTGTCCAAAATATACTAACGAAAAATATCGCAAGCCATCGCCGTGTCGTTCACAAAAATCCACACTTCTACATATGTCACATATGCCTACCCGTTGCACCTACCAGCGTCGTGGCCGGCCCGCCTCCACCGACTGCCGCCCCGGCGCCGCCGCCTGCTGCTCCGCCGCCGCCTGCCGCGCCCCTGCCGCCGCCGGTACCCGGCACTGTCAGCTCCAGTGGCGCCGGTCCCACCCTGCAGCCGCTGCCCTCCGCTGCCGCCCCTGCGCCACCGCCGCCACCGCCGCCACCGCCGCCGCCGCCGCCGCCGCCGCCGCCGCCGCCGCCTCCAGTCTCAACCGCCGCGCCCTCCAGCCGAACGCAGACCTCCGTCAGCGAGCGCCGCACCGTCGAGGTTAGTCAGTCACCGCGCAGTGGAGCTCTCGGTGCAGAGACAGGAAGACGCCGTGTTCCCGTGAAGTGCTATGTGACGACAGCCGTTGTCGTGGATCGGTCACCACCTTTCGGCCGTGTGTCCGACTACATTTGATGGGTGCAGAGAGCAGATAAGGACTGCCGTGCCAATACTTTTGTTTTAGAAGTTACATTGTTAGGCCCAGGTTGCCCCCAGTTGACCACTGACCAGTTGTTCTCTGATTGCAGGCGCTGCGACTGAGGGTGTCGGCCACCTCTAGCGGAGGTTTCCCGCAGTACCAGTTAGTATCGCCGCCGTCAGATGACAGGACGTCCGGGTCGGGTCCGCCGCATTTTTCAGACAGCTGATATTGGACCTAATTCCCCATCTCTCGGGGGAGCGCATACGACCCCTGAAGTTACGCCAGCGGTGGGAATTTCCAGGCGACGATAATGCACCTAAATGGACGCGGCCACATTTGACACGAATGTGATTTGTGACGGTCCTGTTAGTGTGATCTGAGGCGATGTGTTTGGTTGTGGGCAATAGCCAGGTCTCGACGCTCAGTCGGCAAATCTGCTGCGATGTATGGCCGCTGCGTGTGTTGTGGGGTATCGGGACGTGAACAATCTACTGCGGCTGACTGGCTAGCGAGCGGTCAGCACAGCCCGAGACGCGTCTGCTCGGGCTACCGGTGACGAGGACGGTACAAATTACAAACGTGACGAACTATGTAATAATATGCAGACGCTCGATTGATGTTTAACTCGGCCGTGCCCGTGTCTCCGCGGATGCTTGTCTCGGTGGCGCCTATGTGAAATCGAATGTGTTAGGGGTACGTCAGTGTGCATTTTACACGCTGTGCTCGGAGAGCGGCAGCGGCTGATTGAGCACTCGTCTCGGTTTACCGACGTAGTATGCGCTGCAGCCTGAAATGTGCGCCGTTCGAGAGTGAGTTGTGATGAGTTTGGAGTTGAGATGCGAGATGTGTGTTTGGCATGGTGTAGTCAGTGTACTTCGTTGCTGAGTTGGCATGTGTCCCGATTGATGATGAAATGTGGCTCGTGTCTTGATTGGTGCTGCATTTCAGTAGCGGCGGCCGGCCAGCGAACCGTGATATTCCCGTTACGGGCAAGCGTGACGATCTCTCCTCGATTGCTCAAACCGTTAACGTACCGGGTTCCTGTGCCGTGAGGTGGGTATTGGAAGACGTGCCGTGAGGTGGTTATTGGACGCGCCGTGAGGTGGTTATTGGACGTGCCGTGTGGTGGATGTCGGACGTGCCGTGAGGTGGGTATTTGAAGTGCTGGATGCGAGTGTCGGTGTGTCTGTAGTATTCAACTGCGGCTGGTCAGGGCGACGATAGTGTCGAGCCTAGCCGCTGCCGTAGCTCGCTGCCGCCTCTACAATGCAACGGCGCCGTCCGCCGACGACGCTCGCGTCGCGTTTTGTACCTGTTCTTCTCACTCTAATAAATATGCATAGTATACAGCCGGAGTATGTAGCAAGTTTATAAGGCTTCATGCCGTCACCGGCGCCGCGTCCATGCGGCCGCGGATCGTCACAAAACGCAACAAACACGTCAGAAAACAGTTTGCACACAGCCGCTCCCAGCCTTCAGTCCCGCGCTCGTCACGCGGCGAGACGGCGGGATAAAATCTTATCAAACAACGGGGCAGTGTCGCGTGCCCGGGGTAAAAAGCTGGGGCCCGGGGGTCAGGTGAGCCAGCGGAGAGCCGACGCTATACCGTCAGCGCCTGCAGCTCACTCGTCAGCTCTGCCTCGCGCGAGATCTTGCCCAGCTGCTCCTGGTTCATCTCCTTCCCGGCCGCCTGGTCCACCTTCAGCTTGGCAATGTCCTTCAGCTTCTGCAGGTGGGGAGCGATACGGGGTCAGAATACCGATGTGATGAGTTGAGAGTGCATGAAAACATCACGGTCATTGTTCAACTACATGCAAACGAGGTGAAAATACACAGGTACTAACGGAAACCTAAAATTGTGCACGAAATACATGTATCAGCAAACGCACGAACTGTTTCTATAACAGTTCGACATTCACTTCCCAACAATAACCTTTGGCCATTTTTGTTCGGGCGACGCTCAATCCAATTTTCAGTAACTACGCCAAGCTCCACCACAGCCGAAGCGTCTTACCTTCTTCAGATTTTCTCGTTTCTTCTTCCTTTCGACATTAACCACGGTCTGACCGCTCTGGGCGGGGGCGGGGGCGGCTGCAGCGGGGGCGGGTGCCCGGTCGGCGGCCGACGGCGGCACGAACGGCTCCTCATCTGCGACCGGAGCCGGCGTCGCCACCGCGGCCGGCTTCGGGCCGTCGCCGCCACCCTTCTTCTTGTTCTTCGACTTGCCCTTCTTCTCTGGAAACGGTAACAGTCGCGATTGTGAGCTCTGGTCGAGGCCGTACAAACATTTGCCAGGACGTAAGTCACAAGCACACGTTGGCGATACTTTGGAATAAGTGACAAAGTTGGAAATAACGTTAGAGCAGCTCAGGAGAAAACATGCGGCTCTTCATTTTCTGAAAATCCATCACAAGTCATCAGCTAATTCAGAATCAACCGTAACGGTGTAGCTTCCAGCGAGCTAAATACATCCTACCCTAGTGGGTCCGGGATTGCCGTCACAGCGAGTGAACACCTGTGACGGCGCTGGCCGCGTCACTGTTGTTCAGCTGGCGTCACTCACCTGGCTCGGGCTCGCCCATACCGGGCGGCAGCACCTTCTTCCGCTCCGTCTGGCCAGTCTTACTGACGCCCCGCATGTTCGGAGGCACGTACGCCGTCTTGGCCGCTGTGAAGAGCACGTCAGCAGCGTGAGAAATGACATCGGCGGCGTCACCTCAGGCGTAGACCATCGGTCACACGTCACTCATAATGCAATAACGGTGACCTAATTACCCTAATAACGGTAATAACGGTAACGGAAACCTAATCACGGCAACCTAACACAAAACTGAAAGGAACCCACACCCGTGAAACGAATATTTTCATAAAATATATGGGGCTATGATAACATGACAGTTGAACGTGCCGCTGAAACTGCAACCACATTCAATAACCATCCACCTCTTCCCGCGTCAAACCCTGCGATTCCTTCCCGCCATTCTCCTGCTGTGACTCACGCGGTGGCTGTGAAGGCTTGGTTCCCTTCACCTTATCGGCTCCGACCACCGGCTTGGGGAACGTCCCAGTGGGGAACGGCTGCCAGTAGGTCTCGTACAGCTCGTGTTTCTCGGCCATTTCCTTCTCGTAGATCATCTTCAGCGTGTAGTGCCACACGCGGAAGCCGTTCCCCTGAGCAGAGAGATATATCAGTCAGGGAGTAGTGGTCGGTGTCCTGTGGAGCATCGTCACCTGTTCTGCATCTGTGTACTCTGGTCTGTTTCGTCAGTAACAATCCCAGTCATGCCATCGCGACCATCCTTCGCTTAAAGGAAACCGTCCACCTTTAATACAAAAATTAAAAAGCTCAGAAATGATTGAGAGAAGCTGCTAGAAATTAATAATCATGTTACTAGATAGTAAGCCTTAAAAATATGTATTTACGCTGAAAAAGCAAATCATAATGTCACTTATTTGGTTCAATTTGTTTTCCCCTCAGGATAATGTGAAATCAGATAGCTAAGAAACACGCAATTTCATCATAACGTTATCGATTTTGTGAGGGATCGAGACGCATACAAGACAGTACTTCCCCGGTACTTGTTGAAGATGCGGGAAAAGACAACGCTTTGAGAACCGCCCCAGCACATGCTCTAATTATCTGTCATAATTAGTAAAACAATTTAATTATATAATTTCGCTAAGAATGTTGCTAAGAATAACTTTTTAAAGACAAGTTAAGCATCAAAATCGCATAAAATTTTCGCAAAATCGCAAAAAAAGGTTTATTCTTGCAATCAAGGGAATGAGGTACTGAAATAGTAACTATGTTCTTGTCCAGCACTATCTGTTTCACTGCTTATCAAACTCTCCCCCAGTCTTACGTCATCTGTGCGTCATAATCATGCGTGAAATCAGCCAATCAGTGACTGGAGTTACCTAGAAACTAGTTCCCGACTTGTAGGACTCATTATTAATTAATTGAGGGGTTGCTATAAAGATATGAAAGCTTCTCAAGTCATTTTGGAGTACGGAGAACAGCTTGGCAGTCTTAACTCAAAACCCAATTGACAAGGTGAACTGTTTCCTTTAAAGGCGTAAAAGCCCTCTGCAGTTGAAACACCCGACACCCATAATCACCATCCCGTCCTGCACCACCATCACCTACCACTCGGAGCCGAGGCGCGCACGTGGCCACGGTGAAGTGTCTGCCGTCGGGACACCAGCGCAGCTCTGTCGTGTCCGGACAGTCGCCAGACGCCACCTGCTTCCGCGTCTCCATGTCCCACACCTCGATCTTGCCACGCAGGTTGCCGAAGCCGGCCAGCGCCATCATGTTGCCCTGCGGGTTGAAGAACACGGCGTTCCGGTGCGCAGGCTCGAACTCGAACACCGGGTCGGCCTTGATGTTGTACAGCGTCGCCTTGGCCGGCATGAAGCCGTACACGAGGCAGAACTCGGTGCCGAGCGGGCTCCACTCGAACGCGTACACCGGGCCCTTCTTGCCGCCTGGCGGAGACAGGGGACGGCACAGGTCAGGGCAGAGGCGATGCTGAACGTTACGGGGAGGGCAGACAGTCTAGGGCTGCGTTCTGTGAGCACATTTCCGCGGGATTCCGCGGAATCCCCGGGAATGTGCGTTCTCGACTGATGTTCGTGTCGGGGATTCCCAGAAATCCCGCGCGAAAACGGAAAACTTTCTCCCGCAGAGCTGGGCGTATTGTCAACTGCGGTGCTCATTTCAGGCGCGCTTTTTACAACTATGTCGCGGAAAGGGGAAAGTACGCACAGAACGAGACATCTGATTTTCACGGGAATCCCCCCCCCCCCGGGGGGGAGTGTGCAAAGAACGCAACGTATGTCAGATTTATGGTTATGTGTATCAACGAGCGAATAGAGCTCCACTGAATATGTGACAACCATCATTCAAATCGCCTATCTCGCATAGAGTTGTATCCACCACAAAGCAGTTGAGTTTCCTCCACACATGGACAACAACCCAAACCCAACCCAAAACAAACCCACCAACAGTTTCCAGCGACACCGAACAGAGTATCTGCCCAGCCACCCGACACCCCTCCCCTCCCCGTCCGGCGGCCATGACTGACCTGGCTGCAGGTGAGCCCCTCCCCTCCCCGTCCGGCGGCCCTGACTGACCTGGCTGCAGGTGAGCCCCTCCCCTCCCCGTCCGGCGGCCCTGACTGACCTGGCTGCAGGTGGGCCGCGGCGCCCTTGGTGTCCAGGCAGTAGAGTGAACTCTCGCCGTAATAGGACTGGCCCGTCTTGTCAATGTCAGTCGAGGTCAGCAGCAAGCAGGTGTTCGCGCGGCTGTTCCACTTCATCTCCACAGAGTTGGCCTGCACACGGGGTACCGGCGCCGGTGTCAGTCACGTCAAGGTACGGTACCATGCTGACACACGCCACTAGGCACGGGGATCATCCGCCGACAGCCCATGACAGTGACGATGACAGACACGTCACGGTACGGTACCATGCTGACACACGCCACTAGGCACGGGGATCATCCGCCGACAGCCCATAGTGACGATGACAGACACGTCACGGTACGGTACCATGCTGACACACGCCACTAGGCACGGGGATCATCCGCCGACAGCCCAGTGACAACCAACAGTCGGACACTATGTCAGACGGTAACTCTTGATAGTCGTAAAACATGGACTTCATATACGTACGTGTACTTATGATATATCAAATAAATAAATATACGTTACACCAAATTCTCGACAATACAACTGCGTTCTAGTTTTGACTCAACGCAAACGTGGAACATTCGGGCCAATACAATCAAGGGCCTAGACATAAGCACAGGTCGCACATGGATACGTGTGAGGCACCGCACTGCTCCACCATCAGCCAGCAGTAACGTTTGCCGCTGCACTCACATTGAAGAAGCTTTTGGGTCGACCGCCGCGGTCCTCGGAGAAAGTTTGCGATATTCTGAACATGCGGGCAACCAGCCAGCGACCCTGTAGCGGAGGTAACACACGAAGGTCAAGCGGGGTCAGCAGGGGAGAGGTCCCAGAGTGCAGAGCAGCGAGACGTCCCAATCAGAGCAGGAGAGCGACGGTCCCAAGTCAGATGCAGGAACGGTCCCAAGTCAGAGCAGGGAGACGGTTCCCACAGTCAGAGCAGGGAGGACGGTCCCAGTCAGGCAGGGAGACGGTCCCAAAGTCAGAGCAGGGAGGACGGTCCAAAGGTCAGAAGCAGAGAGACGGTCCCAAGTCAGAAGCAAGGAGACGTCCCAAGTACAGAGCAAGAGGAGACGGTCCAATCAGAGCAGGGAGACGGTCCCAAGTCAGAGCAGAGAGACGGTCCCAAGTCAGAGCAGGGAGGGACGGTCCCAAGGTCAGAGCAGGAGACGGTCCCAAGTCAGAGCAGAGAGACGGTCCCAAGTCAGAGCAGGGAGACGGTCCCAAGTCAGTCATAACACCGCCACAGACAATCAGTGTCCCAAATTGAGTGATTTGGGTGAGAAATAACACCCAATTGTGAATAATTTTCCACTTTCACTCCCCAATTTAGGAGTGAATTTTCCTCTCCCAAATCATGAATTGTGATATTGATTATGACATAAGCAAACATGGACAAAAAATGCATGATGTCAACGATATGACTGCTTTCACATTCAAACCGATAGCAATATTGTACCATTTCCAACACCATTTTCCACTCTCATGGTCTTTTTTACTCAAATTGGGGACACTGCAGACAATACTGTTCAATACAACACCTCCAAAATAAGCCCACTACCAGCCCGTCACTCCAGCTGCACGCGTTTTCCACCCCGCGTTGTGACGGCGTCTCACTGCGACTCACCCCTACGGAGGGTATGAAGGCGGCCACGTGCGGACCCTTGCTGCTAGGCGACAGACTGTAGCCGGCGAGACCCTCAAGGCGCAGCTTGTGCACCACTGAGTCCAGCTGGCCGCCCTCGAAGAAGTGCACCTCGTTGGAGACGCTGCGGCAGCAGACGGCGTCGTCCGGACTCCACTGGATCTCCCTGTGCAGAGCCGAGGACGCTGTGAGAGTTTGCAGCGCTATTCACGGTGATAACAATGGCAGTGGTAGGCTGAGAAATACACTGGTCACAACACTGCGGCCGGATTCAATTCGGAAAACGTCATGGGGTTTATTTGCAAGATAAAGTACATCGCTTAAACAAGGTGAGGAAAACTTACCAGGTCTGGTATTTCTTGTGGATGAGTGACTTGATGCGCTCCTTCTTGTCGACGTCATAGACATACATGTTCGTTCCGCCCTGGGGGTTATCCTTCGACACTGGAAAACAGCCGGCCGCCAGCGGTTATTTCGAGGGTAGCCTGTGGTCGATATTTAACTCAACCTGCTCAAGAACAGCTGGTCCAGTTGGCATCGACGTCCTGACCAAAGCTATTAGATAACCACTTCACGTCTTCTGAATGATAATATGCACTGACTGCGACAAATGGGTACAAGGACAGTGTTATGACTAAAAAAGGAAGTGTACAAGAGAACGGAACCTGAACGGTCTTCAGATGAGCTAATCGATATTTCAGATCGCCATCGATGCATCAAATGCTAGCTCCTTGCTCTGGGCAGATCGTACACGCACCAGTTAACCCGCGCCAAACCGGTACTGAGCGCCACCTTCGACGTGGCGGGGGGAGGGGGCGTTTCGACGCCCCTCTCCCCCTCGAAGTCGAACTCGGTTCCTATGGGGCGTAGACAAGAACCAAAACACCATTGGAAAGCTCGTCAAAAATAATTTGGAAACTCTTTCGTTTTTGGCGGCTCAGGTCAATATTAAAGTCACCAGGGTCACAATAGCATTTTTTTCAATTTCAGGACCTGCTCCAGAAACCCAAAATATTGGAAACTTATGAAAAGCTAGAAGAAAAACTATCAAAAATACAATCGCCAATATGTCCTCAAATTTTAGCTCAGGTAATAGCTCGGCTCCGAGAGACATCAGGCAAAAAGCCGATTTTTTTTGGCAAATACTTTTCACAAATAAATTTTACTGAAACAATAACTGTGACGTCGTCGTGTTTTTCTCGTCAAGATGCTTCGAATTATGCTAAATTTTGTTTGTTTGTTTATTGGGGTTTAAGGGCGCACCGACACCTTTGGGTCAATTTGGAATTATGCAAAATGTTAATGGCAACCAGGTAAGGTCAACTTAAAAATTTGACCTCAGTTGAAGGTCAAGTGGTGACCCAATTAGGTGGTGTTGCACATTGGGAGACGTATCTCGATGAGACAAAAACATTGGTATCGGTTTCACTTATTTATCTGGATTGTATCGAGAGTTATTGATAAAACAGTGTTTGTGATCTCGGACGACCTCGGCTGACCCTGTAGGGTTCATTGAACAAAAATTGCACCTGCGTCTTCAATTATAGTCTATGATAACATATCCGGAAGGAATTGGGCTGATATCAAGCGTATCCTCAAAAAAGGAGGCATTTGAATATTTCACCATTGACTTGTAATGAGGTCACGATATCGACCCCACCTTAGGTCGCCGATATAAAAAGATAAACGAATATTAGGTACCTATCCCCTTATGAAATCCTGTAATTACGAAACCGATCCGCCAACAAATGTGGCTGTGGTACGACCGTTTTTTTTTTTTAGGTGGGGTCACGTATCCTGGCTTGGTGACCTGACCTGAGATGACCCGAGGTCAAGAATTTCTAGGGTTGTCTTAACACCCCTACCCCCCACCACCACGGCGAATATGGCGCTGAGCACCGGCACGGCTCGGGTTAACACAGGGTCACCTCAGGCAAACAAGACTCACCGAAGAAAGGGTGCCAGATGCCAAGGAATTTTCCAGTGGAGGAGAACTTAACGGACCCGACTTTCGGGATGTCTGCCTCCATGATCACCTTCCAGTTGGTCGTCTCAGCCACCTTCACACTGAGCGAAAGGAAGACATTTGACGTCATGAATATGAATCAGCAGTCTCACCAGCAGTCACACAGTTCATTGACTGACAATCATCACATCAACGGCTGTCAACTATTCAAATTGAATAAACATAAAAGGATAAACATGTCATACAGTCTCACTGATATGCATGCAGCTTAGTGTGAAGCGAATGAATGAGCTTCGAACATATTAGACTTCACAGCATTAAATAAAAAAAGTCAAAATAATGTCTATCAGTAGCCGCAATGTCAAATCAAAACCAATCATGGATATTTTTTTATTCGTAATCAATGACAATCCAAACAAATACCTAAAAACATTTGTTTTGTTTTTAGGTATTTGTTTGGATTGTCATTGATTACGAATAAAACTATCATGTCTGATACTTCTCAATCATGGACATCTTTGTCAACAAACATTATTCAGCAGACAGCATCTTCCAGCGCCAGCATTGTTTGCACTGTATGGCCCATAGATGCCACTGGCGTCGCGTCTGTCTTCCACCTTCGGGCCCGGCACCGTGCAGTGATGGCGATTACGTACCCTTTAGCGGTGACCCAGGCGAGCCGGGAGCCATCTTTGCTGAACTCCAGACCGCGCACATCAGAGCAGTCCTCCCCCTCGGGGCCTGAGAACGGCTCGCACTTGGTGCCCTTGGCGAAGTACAGACCCGGAGAGCCTCGCGCTACAATAGAGGAGGGAGGGTTTAACGTAATTTGTAACACACACATACAGAGTACAGCCATACAATAGTATGTAGTTAATCGCAATGCACCAACTGATAATAGAACCATTCAATAATTGCAGAGCCATTCAATAATTGGATTTAAAATGTGCCAGACATGCTCCTTCCAAATGTTACCAACTACTTGCTGTCATCTGGTACTCGGACATTTGATGATGATGATGATGATGATTTGGGCTTAAGAGCGCCTCAACTCAATGGTTATGTGGCGCCCATTTAGACATTTTAATTATATCACACGAAATATAGCATAAACTTATAAATGCAATGCATGTTACAACGGCTTTAACATTGCCTCGCCAGTTGCATACGTGGTTGATTTGATACATACCTATAAAAACTGGAGATGGTAAAGAAGCCATTTCTGTCTTAGCTATATCTGCTTCTTATGAAGCAATATTTTCTGGAATGAAAAAAAAAAACATAATGGTTAGACAGACAGTACCTAAGATCCTTTTTGCAGATGTTCAGGGCTTTAGTTTCTAGTTAGTACTGTATACTAATGTTGTATACCACAGTAGTCAGCATGGCAAAAAGCAAAACAAAACATAGTGTGAGCTTGGAGGGAAATCACACAATGAATGGGTCAAAATATAACATAGCAGCATTCAGGGGAATCATATAAACAATATTATCAAAGAGCAGGACAGACAGAATACCCAGGAACAGGCCAGCGTGCTAGGAGTCTAGGACAGATGTCTGGTGATGCGGAGAGCAGGAGAGATGATGATGATGATGATGATGATTTGGGCTTAACAGCAGGAGAGATGAGGCCAGTATATAATTCAGGGGGCAGATAACAGGGCTGGACACTGACAGGGGAAGGACAGAACAAAAGGCAGGGTACAGGGCTGGACGTTGCAAGGAATTGAACAGTACAGACTAGGTCACGGGACAGAGTAGTGTTTATAACAGAAATTGGGCCAAGGTAGGTGATCACTACACTTTGTCAGAAGACAATACACAAGAACAGTGACAGACATGGAGCAGATCACAGAGCACCTAGCATGCAGTGAACACTATAGGGTACAGCACAGCACACAAGGCATGTACTCATTATCATAGACACTGGAAATATAATTTGTTTACAATATAAAAACACAATCAAAGAATGAAGCAATTGTGGATCATTTGATATTACTAATGCAGGCACTAGTACTTCTATCTTCTTGCTATTCAACGAAATAGATACCCTAATGGGTACCTACCTACTATCAATAATGAACCATGAACATGCCACTGTGCTAAATTTCTTGAAAAATGCCTGCAATAGCAAGCCTGAAGGGGTGTTTAAACCGCACCCCACTGGGGGGGGGGGGTGTTTGTACAAACCCCTGTGGTTTTATCGAGATGACGAAAAAACGGCGGCGCGTGGGCTAAAAAAAAATTGTATAACTTATCATTGATCCTATCCGCACATTTTGCGAAAATTCAACTTTAGTGTCGGATTAGGTCAGGTCAAGTGACCCCACCTCCCCAAAAGTTTGTGGTCATGCCATATGACCACAGTTTCTAAGGGATCGATATAAAACTTTTAGGATTGAATTAAGCCATCAGTATCTAAAAAATTATAATCTCAGATTTTTATATCATTGACCTGAGATCGGGTCAATTTTGAGACCTCCCCATTATGTCAATGAAGAAATATTCAAATGTTTCTTTTTTCGAGGATATCAATCCAATTCCTTCTGGATAATGTTATCATATGATATTATGTATGATCCAAGAGCAGATTTTTCCAGTAACCCATACAAAGTCATCTGAGGTAGTCCAAGGTCACATATTTCTACCAAAAATAGGTATCCCAAAAACTAAGCAGAAGGTATCAACTCTTTTAAGGGCGACATGCTAAGCAGCAACCGTATTCTCTTGAACAAGTAGAGTAAGAGTCAAATCTTGAGACGCATCTTAACCTCAGACTTGCATGATATCAGAATGTAGAAGATACTGATGCACAGTGCTTTAGTGGTTTGGTATTGTTTACCTTCTGAAAGCATGCAAAGACTGAGGTTAGAATCATATCCCGCGCACTGCAGGGGGTTCGCGCCGAACATGAACTGAGGGGGGATTTCCGCCCCCCCCCGTGAGATCCTCGAAAACTACGGCAAGTGAGCGACAAGCGGAAAACGGCATTAGATACTCTAGACAAGCTCTAATCGAAATATTTCAGCCTTTCTTGGTTCAGGTTCAAATTGGAGGTCACAGTGGTCACCAAGTCAGATTTTCCGTTTTAGGACTCTTCCAGAAACCCCCGATTATCTCGGAAACTATGATAGCTAGGAGCAAACGATTAAAGAAGCAATAGGTAGCTATTGAAACTTTCAATCTCATGTTTGTCCTCAAAATTGAGCTCAGCTCAATAGTTTAGGCTCCAGAGGTCATGAAAGGTAAAAAAAAACTATTTTTAGCAAAGCAGTTTTTCGTGAATAGCATTTCACCTAACAAAGATAGGAAAATAATTTTGACGCCATCGTGTTTGTCTCATCGAGGCAATTTANGTATTGACAATATTGGCCTCAACTTTCAGGTTGGATATGTTGTGCGTGTTATTCATCACGCAGTATCTCTCATCCATCAAAACATTTCACAATAGACGCTAACTCACGTGGTTTGAGTTTTCCAGGACCGACAATATCTGCCCCTCCGCCTTAAGGGATAAGCATTATACAGCGCAAACTTGCTCTCTCCGCTGCGGCGCTAGGTCGGCCTTAGCGGGAACGGCTGCCGGGGCGGAAAGTAGTTCGTCTAATACCTATATATGTCAATGTATTCTTGCACCAGGACCGCTGTTGTTGACGTCACTGGGTGTTTCTCGCCCCGCGTCTCACAAGCGCGGAGAGACACCCAGTGCTGACG
The DNA here is from genome assembly GCA_014673585.1 of Semibalanus balanoides. Classification (NCBI taxonomy): domain Eukaryota; kingdom Metazoa; phylum Arthropoda; class Thecostraca; order Balanomorpha; family Balanidae; genus Semibalanus; species Semibalanus balanoides. Next base: position 11,276 of record VOPJ01016210.1, on the reverse strand, counting down.
TCAACACGTAGTTAACCTACCACCGACTTCAACACGGTAATTAACCTTGCGTAATACTTTGCGTAGTATTTCCCGTAGTAGGCGAAACTGGCGCACACTTGGTGATGTTGCTTGCTTGAAATTAAAAAACTTTGCTTACCATACCTGGAGATAGTCAACTTTAAAAAAGGGAATACCTTCAAAATCGTTGAATTTGCGGTGATTACACGAAATGAGAATTTGGCAAATCGTTTAATGGGTAATTCAGGATAAAAAAGGTGTTTTTATCCTGACCATTGCATCCAAAGGTTCAGGATAAATTCGGATCGGATCCTATCCCAATGAAATACACATCATTTGGATTTATCACTAGACAAAAATGTCAGGATAAATTAAATACATCGCAAAATTCGAAGCCATAATTTCCTGACAAAGCAGGGATAAAGCCGAAAAATGAGCCACAAAAAATACTGTTTTTAGCCAAAACAGTTTTTCGGAATAGCATGATAACCTGAGCAAAGATTAGGAAAAACATTTTATGGACGACCTATCGTGATTTCGTCTCAATTGATGCGCTTTGAAACATATATTACGGTGACCTGGTAAAGGTCAACTCAAATTTGACCTCAGGTCAAGTCAATTGGTTCACCCAGTATGTCATGTGCATATGGGGGCAACGCGGCCAGACGAGACGAACACATTGGTTGTCAACTAATCGTCTCTATCTCTTTCTTATCAAGAGTTAATTAGCAATCATGCTACCATTGACCTCAAGATGACCTTCAGATTGACCCCTGATATAATTACCTTAAGGAGGCAATTAGCACCTTGATCATTTAGAATGAGATAAAATAGCATGATTCTGAAAGAATTAGCCTCGATCCATAGCATAATGTTTTTTGAAAGGAGCATTTGTATTATTTTCATTTCACTTATAATGGAGAGGTCAGGAAATTGACCTGACCTTTGGTCACCGATACGAAAAATCCGAGATATTCGAATTGTAGGTACTGATATTCTTATGACATCCTGAAAGTTTCATAACTTTCTAAAAACGACTGTGGCTTTGGCACGAACGCAAACATTTTTGAAGGTGAGGTCACTTGACATGGACTTGTGACCGACCTAAAGCATGAACCTCAAGTCAAAACTTTCCAAGTGGCGGAAAATGATGCCCAACAGGTGTACAAAGTTTGGCGCGTGGCACCGCCGCCGTTTTTCCGCTACTATCTGAAAAAACCAGAGGGGGGGGCGGAAAATCAAACCCCCCTGCAGTGCGCGGCGATTAAACAATGCATGTTTCTAGGTTCAGTTTTGTCTCATAAATTTAAAAATGGCATATGCTATATCTGTCAGTAACAAAAATTAATTTAAAACATATTTGGAAAAATGACGTCATTTAGCTACTTATACTTGGAGAGCAATTCAATTCCACTGAAAAATGAGATATTACTTTAGAATTTTGGTTGGAAGTTATTACTTACACTTTGAAATCTCCTTTTATATATATATATATATTATATATATATACTAATATATATATATAATAAAATATATAATACTATATATTTATATATTCCGTTTTTTTGCATACCTTGCAAAAATTCATTTTTTTAATATCCGAAAAAAATAGTTTTTTTTGGATTGGGAGGGGGGTCAAAAACCAAATATTTGGGAAAATCCGACATTGCCATTTTGAAGACCATTCAATTTCCTTCATTATTCTGTTTTGCGGTTGCAATTTGCATTTAGGCTATATTTTATACGATGCATCACACATTTATCGTTATTCAACCCAAAATGGCATTACATGACGTCATCAAAACGTCATTATCTCCCAAAGTTCTGAATCATGTTCGATGAAATTTTTGGGAAGACGTCAAATTGATGCTGGATAAGGTACTAAAACTTTGACGTCGTTATCTGTCGTAGTTTTCAAGTTATTGCGAAAATCCGGGAGGGGGTAATATTTACTCCCCCCACTACGCCGCGCGGGTTAAGTGATGACGTCTCCTGGTTCCAACAGCTGACTACACTAACGTTGAAGAGTTTCATCAGATGCAACGATTGTAAAGTACCTGCTGTCAGTTTTCGTGTCAAATTCACTGTATTACTTAGTCCTCTATCATATTTTTCATTTAATTCCATTCTATAACATTGGAACTTCTAAAGAATTCACTTCGAGACTGCTAAACTATTTACAGCTGATATCAGTGTTAATCATTTGTATTTGTTTGATTTTTTTGCAACACGAATAACTGCGTTTTGATTTACATTTTTTAAAATTTGTGACAAGATAATTCGTGCATATAAAAGGCTCATTCTTACGTTAATTATTTTGTTTCATTTTGTGACTAGAAAATTCATACATTCGGAACACACATTGTATTTAGTAGCCCACCGAAGTTATCTACTTTTCCTTACAACTTCCTGACATCGTTGCGGATAAAATGGATCAAAATGAAGATGCGCATTATTATGACTTTACTTCATTATATACTTTTTGGGCGTCAGAAAAGAATAAGTGTATCAGAATTGATGCTCAAAGGAAATCCCAAATATAATAAGCACTAGTGCAGTCACCTGTAGGAACCTCGACGTCACACTTAACCCGCGTACCGACGGGGGTCTGAGCCAACGTAGAACCGACGGGGGGTCGGATAACCGCCCCCCAGAGATCTCGAAAACTACGCAACGTAGTGAGAAGCAGAAAACGGCGTGAGGTAGTTCGTGACGAGTACCTCAGAAAATACAAAATAGTTTTTTGATGAGGTGAACATTGAGATCACCAGAGGTCAAAACAGGTCAAATTTTCCCATATTTCGAGTAAATTGAGCATTGCTTCACATAATTCAGGCTAGCTCAGTAACTAGCATAGCTAGGAGAAAAAAAAAATGCAATGACCCTGAAACCCTCTTTCTGTGCTGTCTACTCAGATTTGAGATAGGTTCAATAGTTAAGGCTTTAAAAGTCAGCGAAGGTCAAAGTGCTGAAGTTTACTTAAAATGTTTTTTGCTAATAACTTTTGGGGTATAAAAGCTAGAGCAACGATTTTGCCACCATTGTGTTTCTCTCATCACGGCGCATCGAATCATTTATCGTATGACCTAACTAGGTCAAACTAAAAAATGTGACCTGACCTGACCTGATGTCATGTCAAGGTCAAGTTAAGTTTTATATATCAATCGTTGAATGTCGACAAGAGAAACAGAATGGTAAAAGACATAGCACTCTACCTTGCGTAGAAGATGAGTTATTGTGCAAAAACCATATGCCCTTTGGGCACATTTGATATGACCTTAAAGAGGTCACGAAATAAAAATAACAACATGCATTCTTCTGCTCAGCTTCAAAAAAGTGATAATGATTAAAACTGACCATATTTAGCCAGGTTTTGTTCGATTAATGCGCATTTCAATTTTCTCCCATAGACTTATAATGGGAGGTCACACAATTGAAATGACCTCAGGTCACCAATATACAAAATCCGAGATGTACGAACTGTACAGGGTGTCCCATAATTGATGTCACACCCTTCGAGCCCGCAGAACGCGAAAACGAAAAGTCGACGGCGCATGGTTTATTTACAGATGAACCCGCTCTTCTTCCTGACAGGTTCTCATCAACGTCCGCATGCCGGACATCAGGTTGTCCAGCAGCTCTGAGCTGATCCTGGACCAGGCCGCTCGGACGTTCCTCATCAGCGTGCCCTCATACGTAGCTGGTACCATCTTGTTCATCTCGTCCTGGACTATCGCCCACATATTTTCGATTGGCGACAGGTCGGGGCTGTTGGGTGGCCACTCATCTTTTGGTCCTAGAACGCCGAAAAGTGGGATTGACCCACTCCTGCGTCTTGCGGGCTCGTGTGCTGGGGCGCCGTTTGTTTGAAAAACGGCCCTTGACTGTCAGCAAGAAGTTTGACTTGAGTCGGAAGGGGCTTTCTGCTTCCGCCGGTCATCGCAGACGTCGCCATCTTGCGAGGAATCTCCTCTTACGTAGTAGTCAGCCGTCACGGTCTGGCCCCGGGGGATGACTTGCAGGTCTGAATAGCCCACGATAGCTCATCATTACCCACACCAGAAGTCTTCAGCGGCAGCTTGACGGTCTCGGTTGGAGGGACTTCCGAGCTTTGATGGGCACAAACCTCGGCCGTTTTGTCGGTTGGGCGGGTGGAAGAGCTCAAACGGAGACTCTTCCGCGAACAAAACCCGTCTCTAGTCCTGGACGGTCAAGTCGCACCGTCGCCATGGACGAACTCCAGCCTCTTGCGCTTCTGCGACTCCGTCAGCCTTGGCTGTAGGCGGAGTTTGATGGGTTTTAGCCGCACGGATTTCCTCAGGTATCTGAGCACCGATGACTTGGATACCTGGTGAACGCTGGCTGCCAGCCTCCGCGCCATTTTTCTTGTTGAGTGGCCTCTCTTCAGTGCGGACTTGGCCATTACGATTTTGGCCACTGGGATGACAGAGCTCTTCCTTCCGCGCCCCGTTCGGTTCTCCACGGTCTGTCTGCCTCTGTCGTGGGACATCCAGTGGTAGATGGGGCGAAGAGTGACGCCCAGATTCTCGGCAACCTGACCATGGGTCATTCCGCCGTCCACCATGCCGACAGCGAGCGACCAAGACTGCTCCTTGACCATTCTGGACACTGGTCCGCGCGCGCTGGTACCATTCCGGAAATGACCAACCCAGCCACCCTCGCAGTGGGCCGGGTCAGGTCGGTCAGCGGGTCACGTGACCAGCGGACTCGCAACGAAGCCCTGATGGCCAGTTCTCGCGAAATTCCATTTCTGGTGCGTCCAGCTTGAAGAATTGGAGCTCGTGGAAGGGTGTGACATCAATTGTGGGACACCCTGTAGATACCCATGACCTCACTACACAATGTGAGTTTCAAACTGTTTGGTTCACCACTGTGGCTTCAGCAAGATGTCAAACTTTCAAAAACGTGACTTGAGGTCAGGTCATTTAATGTAACCTGACAACGTGACCTTAAAAGTTAGGTGGTCAAATTTTTAGAAAGTGTGGGTAATTGATGCTTAAACAGCTGTGCAAAATTTGGCGGCACTACGCGCCGCCATTTTTCCGCTAGTCCCGAAAAACCTCTGAAGGGTGTCTGACATCCGCCCCCCGTCGGTGCGCGGGTTAAAAGCCCTATAAAGCCCCATACTACTTAGCCAATGTCATATACTAATATAGCGAAGTCCGCCCCTGTAGGTCAATGGAAGAGCGCTGGACTGCTGACCTATCCCGGTAGTGACAGCCCGGTTTCGAGTCATTTCGGCGCTCGCTATTTTCTCCTGACTGGGATGGCCTGCGGCCGGTGGCAGCGGTCGCACACAAGGCCAGGTGACGTCAGTGAGCGGGACGGTGTCCAGGTATGTCGGGCACGTAACACTTTCGTCTATAAATTTTGACGGCCAACAGTAATTGGGTGATCGGGTGTTGAGGTCATGACCAGCGCAACAAGCTCTGCTTCGCGCGGATCCTGACCTCGGAAAGCCATCCATACAAAACATTCGGACTCAATTTATATACGAAAACACGCTATAGCTACGTGGGGTTGGTTGGAGTTGGAGATGGGTAGGAGTGGAGATTGCAGCTTCTTGGCACCTATATTATGGAGTTTTATCGATGCGCCTACATTAGGAAATATTATCGATATGAGATGTGAATTGTGAAGTATTATGATTATCGATGTTTTAATGATAATGTTTCCTTGCCTACCTAGTCCCGAGGACCCAGCGCCGCCCCTGCTCGAGATCTCTGGAAGGGGGTTCAGAATCTGCCCCCCCCCCCTCCGCCTGTTAACGTAACTAATTATGGCTGCCCACAGGGAATAGGGTTAATAGGACATCACTGATCTCATGCATCTACACTCTACTGCCACTGTTCTTCAGCTCGCAAACAGAGCGAAGAACGAATAGTCCCAGCTCATTGAAGCAAACATATTCCTCAACAGGACAGTGAGAAAAAGACCGGTGCCAGTGCCTACCCCGTTCAGTTGGCAGGTGCAGACAACACAGAGGCGCGGTTGTCCGTCAGGCGTGCGATGTGATCCCCACGAAGTCAGCTCGCCCAGCTGCAGCTGGCCCTGGTCTAATGGGCAGGTAACAGTGCTCTGTACTGCAGCTGAAAACAGCACAGCCGTCATTGTCCGGAGCAAGCTTACGAGATGGTTTACATCCGAGATGATGGCTCATGTTGTACTGTGAAGAAACGCATACAGGAAGGTGAGTGGTCACTGAAACGCTGCGTGCTTTTCAGATGAATACAGATTTTTAACTTAAGTCCGTGTTGTGAGCGACTTATTCAGCGACGACCTCCATTTTGTTATTTCATCAGCTGTATCATTTGACTCCAAAATGTAGTACTGGTTTTCGATGTGCGGCTAGCCGCACATCGAAAATCAGAAAAATTAAAGTCCAACTTCAACATCAAGAATCAAGGTCAAAGGAGGAGTACTGAAAACGTGCCAGCAAATGCCACTCGATTTTTCTTCTCATTTTACCAAAGTCGTATCTAAAGGGGAAGGTTTTAGCCGGACATCGAAATATAATGTATATGTGTATATGTGCATTGTGTTTATGTTGATGTGTTATAGTGTTTATGTGTATATGTGTATATGTGTACCTTTATGTGCATTGTGTATGTATGTATATGTGTGTATGTGTATATGTGTATGTAGGCATGGCTAGTGAGCGGTGTGAGAAGTTCAGCTTCAGTTGACCGCCACTAGGTGGCAGGGGGACCTCCGGTTTTCCCCCCGTCCCCGGGGTTGCGGCCAAGGCACAGCTGTGGTGAGACGGGGACTCCCGAGCGGCCGTGTTGAATCGTCTGTCCGGCTATCGTGATTTTGTTGGGATATAACAAGTGAGCCAAGAGTGAAGTGTTTTCGACGGTTCGTGGCCGGGATATGAAAATACTTACAAATGGTGGACAGCGGTAAAGCATTTCGTGTCAAGAAAGTGCGTCGCATAACCCGTTGATTGTGGGAAGACTGCGGACGTGGACCATCATGGCGGCGCCGAGTTGGCCGAAGCCAAGTTTTGATTGTCATTAGCCTTTTCAATGTTAAACTGAAGTTTATTTGCCATATTTCAAGCATATATTTTCGTGATAATCACAAACTGCCTTTTTGCAGGATAAGTAAGACCGCCTTTAGCAGGTGCTGGGGCAAAACAAGCGCCAAATAATGGGAAACTTCAAAACGAATTTTGAAGTGGATGATGGGGGATCGCGGAAGAAGCAAGTTAGAGGTCTGAGTAAAAAACAGAGGAGGAGAAGGAAAGTCAGGAGATTGATCAGAGAAAGAAGAAGTGTGTAGAAGCTAATATTTCTGATAAAAAACGAAATTTAACTCTGTTTTCACATGTGGAACGCAAATTGGTATCACTCTTTGTTATTTTCGTTGTTCAGTGCACTATGGCAACATTTTCTGTAAGTGCACCAAAGTTCTCTGGTGAGAATTCATACCTTTTTTCTTCTTTCTGTGCTGACTATGAACTGTTTTCGTCTGCTCAGGCCTGGGATGGTGTCAGAAACTGTTGTTTTTTCCTTTGTGCCTCGATGGTGCTTGCAAAACTGCATATGCTGGCTTAACTAAGGCACCACAAGGGTGATCTCGCATAGTTCAGCGTGAGCTCAAACAAATGCTTCGTGTCCCCGGTCCTGTAGCTCACCATTTGACAGCTGGGCAACCCCTGAAGTTTGTTTTTCCAGTAGCGCGATCAGTCCCTTGATTTATTTCCTGAATCGAGCTGAAAAGTGAAGTGAAGCCAGCATTTTCGACTTGTTCGTCAGATGTCTTCTTTTATCTAACTTTCTGGAAAGCACTGCCCCTCGTTATCAGGTGGAGATTGTTAGTGGGGCATCAGCGACTTCAGGGTGGCAGTGGAGAAAGTGCGTAATATGCTGTGCGCAGAGCAGCTAGAGCAGGGCTCCCCAGCCTCCAGTCGGGTGGCGGCAGTTTCTGACCCGACTCGTCAGCTGTTTGAACAAATTCTACAGCGTCTTGATAAACTGGAGAGTACTTCCCAGGCTCCACAAGGCTCAGGTGGCGACAGACGTTCTAACATCCGTTGTTATGTCTGTGCTAGGTACGGGCATGTTCGAGCTGACTGCAGGTACAGGAACGAGGTTGTTCGGGACTGCGGCCCGAGAAGGCCAAACCTAGCGGCAGATGCCCAGCAGGGAAACGGCCACGAGGTTTGGGACCTTCGTGGTTCCCCAGCCCAGCAGCGATCAGAGACGCTACGGACCAGCTCGGCCGCCTCAGTGAAGATATCGGCAGGATTTTCAGTTGAAGGTGACGTAGATGATTTCCGTTCTATGTGTTTGGTGGACACTGGGTCTTCAATTACCGTCATCTCAAATGTGTTGGCTGAGAAACTGGGGAAGCCTCTTGTGCCCACCAATTTGTACGCCGAAACTGTGTCGGGCAAACCCTTTCCTTTGCGGGATACAGTGCAGGTTACCATAGCTCATTAACGGTTTTGTCGAGAAATGTCGTTTTATGTTTCTTCTGATGTAGTTTCTGAGCTGCATCCTGGGGCGTTGATTTCTTTGAGCGTTACCGATGCTTCATCAATGTTGCTATAGAAACTAGAGTTTTAAGGAACTGTCCCATGTGTGCACAGTCCTGTGTGGTATCTGTCGGAGCCCAACTTCGCCCTCTGGCGAGTCCGCGCCGGGCGCCGGCGGGTCCACGCCGGGCGCCAGCGGATCCGCGCCGGGCGCCGGTGGGTCCGCGTCGGGCGCCGGCGAGTCCACGCCGGGCGCCGGCGAGTCCGTGCCGGGCGCCGGTGGGTCCGTGCCGGGCGCCGGCGAGTCCACGCCGGGCGCTGCCGGGTGCGCGCCGGGCGCCGGCGAGTCCGTGCCGGGCGCCGGCGAGTCCGTGCGGGACGCCGACGAGTCCGGCCGGGCGCCGGCGGTCCGCGCCGGGCGCTCCGGGTGCCGCGGGGCCCGGCGAGTCCGCGCCGGCGGCCGGGCGAGTCCACGCCGGGCGCTGCGGGTGCGCGCCGGGCGCCGGCGCGTCCATGCCGTGCGCCGGCGCCAGCGCGCCGGGCGCCAGCGAGTCCACGCCGGGCGCCAGTGGCTCCACGTCGGCGACATTTGATTGCGCATATGGTGCGAGCGACATTGAGCGAGCACTCTCACAGGCATGTGATGTCCTCATTGCGGAGGACTGCTCGCTTCCTCCCGGCACAGAGTGTGTTGTTACCGGATTTCCGACAGATGCGTCCTTGTCAGGTGAAGCTGTCCTGGAACCGGTGGTCAGGGAGGGTTATGTTGTGGTTCCAGCGGTTGTCCATGTTCAGAGTGGCGCACCGATTCCTGTTGCAATGAGGAATTTATCTGATGAATACGTCACAGTTCCGAAGGGAAGAGTGATAGGCAGTATTGAGTCACAGTTTGAGTTGTCGCCCGAAGTGGATTCTGTTGTTGGTGCGTTGAACGCTCAGTCCTCTCCCTCAGACTCAGTCAACCTGGAGGAATCGAATTTGTCACCAGCGGAGAAGGACCAATTCCGAGATATGCTCAGCAAGTTTGATGCGATGTTTGATGGCAGCGTCGGTCACACTACACTGGTTGAGCACACTATAAAAACAGGCAACCACCCTCCGATCAAGCAGAGTCCCAGGCGAGTACCACCGCATTTAGAGGCTGAGGTGAAAAAGGAAATACAGGATTTACTTGACAAAGGGATTTTAGAGGAGTGTAACGGTGCATGGGCTAGTCCTGTTGTATGTGTTCGCAAACGTTCTGGCGATTTGAGGATATGTGCGGACATGAGGAAAGTGAACGCGGTGACTGAGGTCCCGGCGTACCCTGTTGCTAGAATAGATGATGTGCTCGACGCTCTATCCGGCTCTTCTGTGTTCTGTGTGTTGGATTTAAACGCTGGGTACAACCAGATGAGCGTGGCCGAGGAAGACCGCGACAAGACCGCCATCTGCCTCCCCTGGGGGTTGTACCGGTACGTAAGGTGCAACTACGGAGCGGCGGGCGCACCGAGTACCTTTGCGAGGCTACTCAATGTCGTACTAGGGCTTACGCGTCCATCTGTTTGTCATATTCGATTGATATATCGGTGCACGGGAGCTCCGTTTCAGAGGTTAGGCGAGACTGGAGACTGTCTCAGTTCGCTTCAGGATGCCGGAACTCACGTCAACCTTCAGAAGTGTAGTTTCTTTCGGAGTCGCGTGACGTATCTGGGTCACGTGATCACGGGGGAAGGTGTGTCCCCAGACCCGGTGAAGGTGGAACGTGTGGTGCAGTGGCCCACTCCAAGGTCGGCGAAGGAGCTAGCCAGTTTCCTGGGGCTAGCGTCCTACTTTCGAAAGTACATTCCACAGTTTGCGACAGTGGCAGCTCCATTGTACTTTCTGACTCAGAAGCACATCCAGTTCAACTGGACTGAGGCGGCAGATGCAGGTTTTCAGAGCCTGACACGTTTGCTGACGACTGCTCCCGTGGTCGCGTTTCCCGATTTCAGACATGATGCTGGCGAGTTCATTCTCGATACAGATGCCTCCCACCGCGGAGTCGGCGGCTGTCTACTGCAAGTAGACAGGGAGGGAAACGAGAGAGTCATAGCATACGGTAGTAAAGCTCTAACCAAGGCTCAACGAAATTATTCAACAACTAAAAAAGAACTGCTGGCGGTGGTGACCTTCGTGAACTTATTTCGGCACTATCTTCTCGGACGTAAATTTAAAATAAGAACTGACCACAGTAGCCTACAGTGGCTAGTTAATTTTCGGGACCCGCAGGGTCTGTTGGCAAGATGGATCGAAATACTAGCCGATTTCCAGTTCGACATTGTCCACCGAGCGGGCCCTGCCCATGGTGATGCTGACGCTCTCAGCAGGATGCCTCAGCCGACAGCGGATGTTGGTTGTCAGACGGAGCAGGACGGAGATGGCGCCACCGTCTGTGCTGTCACACCAGGTGGTGTGAATGTTTCGTCTTGGTCTTCCTCATTTATCGGGCGTGAGCAGAGGAGGGACAGTGCGCTGGCGGAGGTGACTCGCTGGCTCAGGAAATCGCGTCCCCCAAGGTGTAGCGTCAGTGATGACTCTCGGCCTTACTACTATCAGTTCCGACGTCTCAGGCTGGTGGACGGGCTCGTATGCAGGCTTTTTAAAAGGTGTCCGGGCAGTAAAGAGGAGCTGCAGGTTGTTATTCCCAATCATCTGACAGAGGGTGTTCTGGAGTCGATGCATTCCGGTGCGGCAGGAGGACATTTCAATGTACAGAAACTGATAAGACAGGTGCGTCTCCGGTTTTGGTGGC
>VOPJ01016209.1:6528-30542 GCA_014673585.1 Semibalanus balanoides | reverse complement strand
GGTAACTAAAAATATATAGATGGGGCGCAACATTTTGTTGTTAAGAAAATTGAACTTTGCATTTTTCACAAATTAGTTTGCTTGGAAAGTATCAATACCTGATTTGTAAAATATGTCAGTAACACGCCTTAATCGGCAGTAACCGAGCGGTATCTGTTACTGATTCAAGTGGGTATATATTTGCATTATAGCAAGTTGACGAGAAACTTCACGGGCGCTTCGCGCCCGCTTGGCAACTAAGTCTTTGTTGAACAAAAATAAAACTTTATTTTTAACTACAATGTATGTAAGATCAGGTGAAATAAAACAAATATCTAGAGAAAAAATAAATGAAGAGAGCAAGCTTCTTTGGACCCAGAAAGTCCTGAAAATGACAAAAATTACAAAGCTGCCAGGGGCTCTATTAAACCGACCGAGGACCATCTCATGGCGACGAAGGACCATCTAATGCCCAATACTTGCCTCCATAAACTCACCAAGAGCCCTCTCAAACCAACATCAGCTCTTGCAGGCCTAACAGGGGTTGGACTCACCTGTCGGTCCTCTCACAACTGTCAGGGGCCCTCTCGCACCTGGCAAGAAAACTCTCAGACATACCTTGAGCCCTCTAAGACCGATCGAGAGCCCTCTCAGATCGCTTTAGGGCTCTGTCTTGCTTACTGCAGACCCTCTCAGATCGGCCTAGGATAGTCTAAGACCTGACAAGTGCCCCTCAGACCGACCGAGGACCCTCTCATATCGGCGTAGGACCCTCCTATAATATATGAAGTGCTCCCGTAGACCCACCGAGAGCCCCTGATACCGGCCTAGGGACCCTGATACCATCATAGGGCCCTGAGATCAGCCTAGAGCCCCTGATACCGGTCTAGGGACCCTGAGACCGGTCTAGGGACCCTGAGTCCAGCCTAGGGCCCTGATACCGGCCTAGGGTCTCTCAGGTCCCTCAGTAACCAAGGTTCTCAGACTCAGACCGACCGAGGACCCTCTTCGCCCGGCCTATGACCCTCTCAGACATGGCAAGGAGGACCTTATCAGACCGGCTTTGGACCCTCTCAGACCTGGGCTCTCTCAGAACGGCCGAGGTTCTCTCGGACCGACGAAGTGCCTTCTCAGACTTGCCAGGGGCTCTTGCAGTCCTGCTGAGGGTCCCCATGGACCAACCGAGGCTTTTAGAGTAGCATTGCACCCTTTCAGATTTGACAAGAGCCTTCTCAGACCAGCTAGTGACCTCTATGACCTAGCAAGTACCCTCTTAGACCTGACAAGGACCCTTCTAGACCTGCCCAGGGCCCTTCCAGACCAACAGCCATGTAAAGTCTGGCAAGGGATTTTCAGATTGGCTTTGGGGTCTCACGGATCTAACAGGGATCGTCTCGGGCTGACCGATAGCTCTGGCAGGTCAGCATATGACCCTATCATGGCTGGTAAGGGCCGAGACATGACAAGGGCATTGTCTCGGTTGATCCCATATCCAGTGAAAATCTTTCCAGACCGACTTAGGACCCTTTCGGGTCTGACCAACTCCAAAGAGCCCTCCAAAGTGGCCGAGGTTATATCGGACCAGCAAAGGATCCTCTCAGGGCGGTAACAGTCTGGTCCCAAGGCCCTCTCAGGTCTGGCAAGGACACTCGCAGACCTACTCAGGGTCCAGCCAAGCTAGTCGAGCAGGGCCAGGTCAGCTCTGTTTTACTTTGGTTGTTCAAACCCGTCTAAAACTGTCTGTGCTAGCCTTGCCAGCTGGTCCACTGTGGAGTCGCCCCTTCTGAAGCCGGCTTGGCGCCTGGTTGGGGTTGAGTTTCCCCAGCTTTCGAGCCAGAACTGGAGCCGGCTATGGACGATCATCTCAGCCGGCTTGCTCACGCAGCTGAGTAAACTGATGGGTCTGTAGCTCCCGGTTTCGGAGAGTTTTTCCTTTTTCGGAATTGCAGCGACTTCGGCTGATTTCCATGCCACCGGTACCTCCACTTTGCGCTAGCTCCTATTCAGGATCCTTAGCTATTTTTGGCGCAATCGGACTGGGGAGATGCAGCATGTCATCGTTGACTTCACCCAAAACGAGGCTGCAGCCCTTCTTCAGTGTTGCGATGGCCCGGCGGAGTGTCCGGTGGGAGAATGGCAAGCAAAGATTTGGTTTCCTTCCCTTACACTGGCATTTGCTGGTCGATCTTCTTGCTTTGATTCTGTTTGGCTGATCCAGTTGTACATATAAAGGCGGGAGACGCGTGCATAAGATTGACGCAGAAGAGTTCCGCCTTCTCTTTGTCGGTTACACCCGGTTTCCGGGCTACTTGGTGGCCTTCCAGGGCCGGATGACTGCTGGTTTGGCCTATAAATGCGTCGTTTGGCCTGTACATTATGCGTCCGTCCATCACCTTGATGGAAGGGCCACATGTCTCCGTCCGGTTCCCAGTGCCGATGATCGTTCTGGCGCGAAGAGTTCTGTCGTTTTCCTTTTGGGCTTTTGGGATCGCCTGGCTCCCGTGTAAGCCCCTGTCTTCCTCGTAGCGCTCGATATCGTCGCGGGTTCGCTACCTTCGGGGGCGGTCTCGCGGACTAACTCTCTGGCATCGACGGCTTCCTGACAGGTTTCATTCCAGAAGGGCGGCCTGCGCCCTCTGCCGTTGCCGAACGGAATGCTGTGTTTGGCAGCCAGCCCAGACGATGGTGGACACCAGACGGTCGTTAGCCTCCTGTAGCGTCAGGTCGTGTGCAGCTCGCAATCTGCTCATCGAGCTTGCGGCGAAAGCATTCCCAGTCGGCTTTCTGGTGGTTGAAGTGGGCTCTTCCTAGTATTTTCTCGCGCTTTGTCGCCGCCGGGAGCTTGTTGATGATTGGTAGGTGCTCAGAGCCGATGCCCCTCCCATGGGCCCCGGTCATTCTAGCCGCCACCCTCTTGAAGCCAGAGTGATGTCCGGCGCCGATTTCTCGTGCTATGCTGGGGTTTATTTGAGTGTGGCTTCCATTCTGATTCAGCGCTAAGAGATCCACGTCTATAGCCCGTTCGCCTATAGCCCAGCCCTTGCCTAGCCTCGATTCCAGCTGGTTTGGGTCTCAGGCTGAGGGAGTGGGCGTTACAGGAGGCACTCACACTCCTTCTCCTACACTCTCTGGGATTGCGTCCCCTCGGGTCTACTAAGGGCCCCTCAGGTCTACTAAGGGCCCCTCAGGTCTACTAAGGGCCCCTCAGGTCTTCTCAGGCCTACTAAGAGCCTGCAGGCCTATCAAAGGCCCCTCAGGCTGACTGAGAGCCCCTTAGGGCCTATGTTACTGAGGCCTTATGTTATCCTTAGAAGGACCCTCAGGCTGGCTGGTGGCACCTAATGCCATTTTTATAGTCAAAAAGAAGAAAAAATATAACTAGCTTCCTAAAGGACCCCTCTTACAGCTTATGGGGGTGAAATCATATTCGACCCCAACTTTCTGAGTGTAGGGGGCAGCTGTCCCCTGCTCCCTCTTCATCCATCCCTGGCCACAGACCCTACTTAAAGTGAACAAAAGCAAGTCAATTTACCACAAATGGCAATAGATTTCATTTTCCAGTTTCTTTTCAGCAGTTAAGTCCTTCCACTTCCTGGCTTTGGCATTCCTGGCACCAGCAGTCCCTTATAGTCACTAATTTTGGGATGCTTCATTTACCAATGGATATGCCTATAAATGTGAAACACTGTTATTAGAGAGTACTAGTTCAATTAATGCAAAATTATGTTTTCATATATTTTTACCCTGAGTCTGATACTCAATGTACCCAAATAGGCTGACAAAAACACTGTAGTGTTTGAAAACTTCCGCTTAACCATGTTTAACTGACCGTTGAATATAGATCTTAGGTCTGTGAAGTAACCACCAGTGCTTTAGTGCATCAGTATTGTCAACACGCTGAAGTCTGATGGCATGAAAATGATGCCTTGACATGATCGGGATGACTGTCATTAAAACACTACCTGCTTCTTGAGCCACAGGATGGCATCGTCGGCCTGCTTCGATCTGCTCTCTAGGCGGTTGACAACTTCTGAGCTCATTTTCCTGCCTTGATGTAATATAACAATTTTACCCAATCTGCTGGTAAATGAAGAACACCCACGAGCTAGCTGAAGCATAAAGATAAGAAATACGAACTGGAAGCAGCTAGAATGACAGGAAAGATATATATATATTGTCCAGCGTTTGACAACCACACGTTTTCTCTCTCACTTGTCGGCCCGTTTCGCCGCTTCTGCGCCGAAGCTGCCGACAGAATATCGTTTTCGGAAGTGGTTTTTGTTAGAATGGGTTCGGTATCTAAACAATACTGGATAATTTGCCGTGAATCGCAATTATTTTTGCAGACTGATGTATGCAATGCGGGATGCGACTAGCCGCTTGTCGGGGACAATGACCAGACACTGCTGATCTCAGAAACCATAAAACTGATCTGGGTCATTTCTTCACCATTCCATTCGGCGTGGTCCAAATGAGTGTTGTCCTGAGTTGTATCCATTTCGTTTTAATTTAAGTGGACCAAATGTGATCAAAACGGTTTTTGGTGGTTTTGGTCTAATTTGGTTCACTTAGAAATTAGAGTAGAACAATCTGAATAAAATAATGAGCAACACTCTTTTTGACCACGACGCATTGAATGGTAAACAAATTACCCAGCTCGGTTACATAGTTTCTGAGCATCAGCAGTGTCTTCCCGGGGACAATGACCAGACACTGCTAATGCTCAGAAACTGTGACTGATCTGGATCATTTCTTCATCATTCGGTCTGGCGTGGTCCAAAATAATGTTTCTTAAGATTTTATACAGCTTGGCTTACTCAAAGTGAACAAAATTAGACCAAACCCACCAAAAACCGTTTTAATCAAGTTTGGTTCACTTTAAACTTTGACCAAAATGGATAAAACTCAGGACGACACTCTCTTGGACCACGCTGGATCGAATGGTGAAGAAATGACCCAGATCAATCACATATCGGTCACCCAGATCGGTGCTGACCGATCGTTTCTGAGATCAGCAGTGTCTGGTCCAAGGCGTCTGGTCATTGTCCTCGACAAGCGGCTAGTCGCATCCTAGTGAGCGTAAAGGTGAAAATTACCCAGGATAGAATATCTCCAGAAAATATAAATACCGAACGAAACCAAAAAATGTGCTGCAAGAATGGGTCACGTGACATGATTCTCGGTTATGATTGGTCTCGGTAAAACGCGTGCTGAGAACGATCGCTGCCTGTGCGAAAAGTAAACAAAAACGCGAATAAAATACGTAGCGTAGTTGAAGTCGCTAAAGTCGTTTAAGTTTAATTCAGTTGCGTGCATCGGTAAGTTGAAACGTGTGTGCTGTTTCTCAGTATTTTTTAAAGTGAAAATTGACTTTTTTCAATTTTACATGTACCTGAAATATTGCTTAGTGACCTTGCAAATATCAAGATTGAGATATTCCAGTTTGATTTCAATTTTGATGGATGAACAGGGCGTCATTTTCTGAAAATGATTAGGGTCCCCAATGCTAACTTTATAGATTATAATTCCATGCTTACCATGCAACGCCATAGGCCTGATGTTAAAATTAAAAATAATTGCCCCCACCCCCACCCAAGTATACAAATTGACACCGGTGGTGGTGAATGAATGTGATAATGCCTTTGCAGCGGCTCACAGCATTGAGCTCATAATATCTTGAAATGTCTTAGTTTTGGCTTTGTCTTCTCTTCTTCTTCCTCGTCTTCATAGGGTCTGTTCCCAGTCTCACCTCCAACTCATCTTAACCGCCTCTAACCGGCCTCTTAACCTCCTCTGGTCGTTCCTGTGGCTGCCTCTAAAGTTGCTCTAAGGCTCATTCAACTGCTCCCAAAACCCCTCTAAACTCCTCATCTGCCTCCCAAAACCAAGGTGGAGCAGGCCAGAGGAGGCTGGAGGAGTCATTTATGGCACTGCTGATACATTTGTTAATGTCAAACAGAATACCCAAGCTTTGGCGTTAAACAGCTTGATACCTCCTCTAAACTCTCTTGTTATTCCCTGTGACGGCTCCCACAACAGCTGATCTGGGCTGCTCAAACTTGATTTAAATTCCTCTCTGGAGGTGTGACTGGAACAGGCCCATAGCATCTCTTTTCCTGGTGCTCCACATTTTGAAGTATTTTTTTCATTTCATTTCACATTCATTTTCACATTTCTTAAGAAGTTAGAAATTTCCCAATTATTATTCGGGTTGAAGCATAAAGTAAAACAGTGACACTAAATTGACTCACAATACAATAGTAATGTTTTTACTTCTATTTGATTTGCTGGTACCTATTTCAATTTCCCATTTCTCGTCAAAGTGTCAAACTCTGCGGATAGGAGCTAGCATCACGCAACAAAATAGACCGATATATAAACTTGGTGAAGAATGTCTAAAAGGAATACTGATGAACAAGGGATCTGGGTGTTCTAGTAGACTGGTCAATAGAATTTGAACAAACACATCAAAACAAGTGCATACAAGAGCCTATGCAAAGTTGCGGGAATTCATAAGAAGAACCTTTGCAACAAATAGTCCAGATTTGTTCACCTGTTATACAAGACATATGTCCGTCCTCATTTTGGAATTTTGCCCGCAAGATGGTCACCCTACAAAAAAGGGCCGAATAAAGAAGATTGAAAGGGTTTCAGATGGTAGTTACACAGGAGTTAAGTTGGAATTAGAGTGGGCAAAGTTGAAATTTTCAGGAACCATACCCGGGACCGTATTCATAAGTTGGAAGTTAAGGGACAACCAGTGGGACGAGTGCAATGATTTAGGACCGGTTAGGGACCATATAGCAAAATAAATGCTTTAACTCTATATAGAAATATGCGCTTCTGAGGAAATTAAACAAAACCCATGGTACATTAGCATTTAGCAAAAGTTAGCTCGCGAAAACCATTCATCAAAGAACAAAATTATCTTCTAAAAAAGCTTTGAAAGCATCATGTTGGCGGTCAATTTTCAGCCTGAACTACCTCTTGCCGCTCACACACCAATAATTATCAGCCAATATTCATAAGGTGCATAAATGGTAAGACAAAACTTAGTCATTTATTGCAAGAAAATCAAATGAAGCAAGTTTTGGGCAATGATACCTTATATATAATTTGCAAGATTAAATCAATGGTTTATCTTATCAAAAATTATGTCTGTATTATGCCCTGCATTACATTCGAACCTGGCACTGTCAATGAATAAATTGAAATTGCCTTCTTCATATTAGTTTCAGCAAGGCTTATATATATATACAAAATATGGATCAGATCTGAAAACACATTTGAATACGATTTCTCAGGGAATTTAGAATGAAGGATTTGTTACTAAACGCTTTTTTTGTCATGTGCTGTTGGCGCAAGAGATTTAGAGAACAAAACTTAAAAATATCAGGGCAAAAAAAAATATTTGGATTTGCGTAGCCACTAGCCAGTTCCACTCCAATAGACCGAGGGGAGGCAGGGGCCAGTCCACTTCCAGAGCCGAGGGGGGAGGCACCGGAGAAGCGGCCTTTCACTTCATCGTATATCGCCCGTAATCCTAAAACCAAAGTCATGGATACTTCTTACTTACATGTGGCATGTGCTTTTCTTTCATTGCAATGTTATGGCTTAAGATCTCACCTAAGTTTCATTTCCCTGAATAATGCAAAAGCTCGGAAATACGATATCGTTGGGGCTGCGCACGCTGCTTCCTTCGCTCGAAAATGGAAAATGTGAAATAAAAAAACAAAAAAAAAAAAAAAAAAAAAAAAATTGATCAAGGGATTGCTTATTGCTACTGTTAGTGGTCTGGGCTCTGGGGTTTAACTATGGAATCCTGTAGACGTCACCAAAAGGCATTTGCTAGCCAAGTTAACTTAACACTTTGATTCTTGCGGATGTTTCACCTTATTGAAAGTGTTAAATATACGCCCGTTATAGTAAAAGTTATGAATTTGTATGTCATGCACGAGGGTAGGGGATGGTTATATTTTGATTATCACTAAATAATTAAAACATATATCTTGAACAATTAATGACAGAATGGTACACTTAGGAACACACTCGCACAGTCACTTATAGAAAGCTATACATAGACTAATAGGAAATAGGCGAATCTTTGTAGACAATTGCGCGATCAATACAAACAAATTATATATTGTATCGCACGCGTGTGGATGACTTAGTTGATAGTGGAGAAGTTGGAGTGGAAGATCAAGCATGACATTCTCTGAATGCTCGGTGATTCAACACACAGTGTCTATGAAATGTAAATGTGTGTGGTTTTATTCATTTTCCACGCATTATATTTTGCCAGATAATTGTCTGCGAATGAATATAATATCTATGGGCCTATGAGGTACGAAACTAAATGTTGGTAATCTGAACTTATATAATCTGACGAATTTATCTCATCCCACCAACATGGCTTTTCTCATTTTTATGTAGTAACTAGGCATTCAATCATGATGGATGGTCAATCAAGCATTGCAAGTCACTCAATCAATTCTTACTAAGAGATTAGAGTGAAAGCATTTCAAAAAGGTTTTGATAATGTTTTTGCTGAAAAAAATGACTTATTGAGGTAGTACTACCAGTGTTTTCCCAGTTTTTTTTTGCCCAGGTTTTTTGGGGGGGGCCCATTTAATTTAGGGTGGGCCTTCCTTCAATGAAACATTTAGCATAGGCCTTGCCAGCCACGCATAGCCGCAAGTTCAGGTCAATGGACTCAATACTTAATCAAGCTTTGTGAGTCTTTACTTGACTTGCAGTAAGAAATGGATTTAGAGTAAATGTACTTCAAATTTTAGAGTTAGCTTAAAAGTTACAATGAAAAGATGCGATTATGCTTATTCGAAAGAACATAAGCGAAGGAACCAGTAGCCAGTATAATGGACAGGGACCGGCCTAGCCAACTGGTCCAGACCGGGCTAGACACGTCCCGGGTCCCACCTTTGCCACCTCTAGTGGAAGACTGATTGAAATACAAGAAAGACGGGAGCTGAAGCTCACACCACTGAAGAAAGAAGAGAGCGAGGGACGTGACAAGTCCAAAAAATTCTTCACCACCTGCACAAAGTAGATTGGCTCACTGTTTCAAATTAGGAATAAGAACCACCGGGAACTACCTCAAAGTTGACAAACCCGACACAAACATCAAGAGAGGAAAACTTTCACAGAAGTAATAAACCAAGGAATTTGTAAGAGAGAGGAAAGGTTCGGAACACAACCAATAAAGCAAGATACGAAAAACATAAAAGAACCAGCAAACAGAAAACAAGTAAATTGAATAGCAAGTAAAAGTGACAGATTATGGGCTGAAACATAGACTGTGAAGTCTCCAAACTGTGCCCATTACAATCCTTATTCCTTATTCCTATATTCTTGTAGCCTTAGGATGGAATAGTAGAATTTCAAAAAATATATGTAAAATTTATAAATTAGGGTAATACATTCATTTTTTTCCTGAGCCAATAGTAACTAGGGTAAACATGTCAGATACACCTTCACATTAAATTTGTGTGTGTTATTGGTGTTCAAAGAACATTTTGCATTGGCATTCAAAGAACTTGTAATGCTGTTGGCATTTTTACAAACAAAATTGAATGCCACTGGTGGCAAAAATCTGGTTGCAGTACTTGTCTGGTGGTGTTGGGTATAGTTGTTAACCCTAGCTTCTCATGCTACTGGTGTTAAAATAATTGGTGTATACTATTAGCTTTCAAAATTAAAAGGGCCTTTTATGCTGTTGACATTATGAAAAGTCATTTGAATGTCAATAGCATGACAATTCTGGTGTTAGGAATTGTCTGGCATTACAGTTATTTGGCCTACCTAGGTGAGATACCATGCCCAAACATTATCACTTTGTTTGTCTGCATTGTAAAGACTTCATTGCCCAAACTTGTGGCCTAAAGGGATTAACTCATTAGCCATTAATTTGATATTAGTGGGACAATTAACAACTACATAGGACAAAAACTACAACTAATGACCCATTGTTCTTTCATTGCAATGGTGACTAAATACAAAAAATGTGTAGGTATATGTAATGAGTATAATGAATACAAATGGTCATAAAGTAGACCTTATAGCATAATTTTATTCTGTAGTGCATAGTAGTATGTAAAACCAAACATTTGCAATAGTAATTTGGCTAGCATCGCTGGTCAATGCTAGGTACCTTGAAATGGAGCTTTTCTTGTTTTTTTGTTGTCACATCATAGAACGTAGCATTGACGCTGAAGCGCTGGAAATGATCTTATCCATCGGCATCACTAAGTGGCCCTTCATATTCTATCTTTCAGAGTTTTAGATCTGAAACAGCCTCAGCATGGAAGACACCAGCCAAAAGCCTGGCTCTGAGACAGCAGAGGCTATGATGGCTGCAAACTCAACACCAGTTGAGCATGACACTACAGCTGATGCAGATGCAGCTGATATGGACAGCACAGCTGACAAGGACAGCACAGATCACACAGAGCCAACCAATATGGACGGCACAGAGCACATACAGCCATCTAACGAAGACTGCTCAGCTCGCATAGAGCCAATGGATAAGGACAGCTTACCTTGTCCAGAGCCCGGTGGAAAGGACATCAATCACGATACAGAGACATGCGTGGTCTCCTCAGAGGCATCCGTGGTCTCCTCAGAGACGCCTGACCCGGCTGCCCTGAGCCGCAGCGGCAGCCAGGACGCTGCCATGGAGTCCGCTGACGGCAGCGACGATGACGGAGGCCGCGCAGCATCCACCGGTGACCTGCCTGACGAGATCCTGGAGCACATGCTGACGTTCGTGCTGCCCTACGAGGACATGCAGAACTGCCGGCTAGTCTCCCGTCGCTGGTATCACGCCGTTAGACGTGAGTATGGCCGCTGCAGCTGGTCACATAGCGACCTTAGCTGTCCGTGGTGGTGGTGGTGGTGGTGATGGGTCGGGTCTTCGGGCGCCACGACTAAAATACGTCAAAAATATAATGACAGCCAGTATGCGCACTGATGGCAGCTGTTGTAGTGCATGTGAGCCCCGGACCCACAGCCGTCAGACGTGATGAGACTGTCTGGGATCGCAGGGAAATTCAGCCCTGTGTCGCTGTCTGTGGGGAGTCTCTCTGTGCAGTGTGGCGAGATGGAAGAGACGGGTTAGCTGCAGACCTCGCTGCTGTGGATAGACGTGAATGGAGGGTGTAGTGAACTGATGTGGACAGTCGCGGCGGTGAGCATTGAAGTGATCAGCTGCGGCACTACTGTTTTGGATAGTTTTATAAGAGGCACGTTTTCTCTGAACTTTCTGGTTTAGAATGGCCAACTAGACAATAACACATACTTACTCTTATCTCCAGCATTATTTGTTGTTTGTCGTCGCTTGTTTTGATCCCATTTCTGTTAAATGTCAGGCATCCCATAGATGATGAGATATGCATTGTGCACGAGGTACAACAGCTGATGTCTCATCCTGTTGTGACAGAGTCCTTAGCGACCAGTTTTTCGCTCACATGGTGACAAAATTCACAGCTTGCTGCACAGACACATTCATTCATATTTGCAAACAACATACTTGCGATTTTATCAGGAATTAAATATTGAGATAATGTATCTGTGAAGAAGTTGGACCTGTTCGGTTGTCAGAGCTTTCGAAAGATAAGTACTTCAGTATGTGATGGCAGGAAATCTGGTATTATGTGTTTCCCTTATTTCTCTTGATTGTTGTCTCCTTTGTCTGCTGACCAGCTCACATAACCTGCTAACCTGACGGCTTACTGACCTAACCTGCTGACCTGTGTTCATGCTGACCTGTGTAGATGCTGACCTGCTGCAGTGCTGACCTGTGTAGATGCTGACTTGATGCAGTGCTGACCTGTGTACATGCTGACTGCTGACTGAATCTAACACGCTTGCTTGCTGACCTGCTGACTCCCTGACCTGACCATGTGACCACCCCGCTCTGTATTGGCCGTCAGGTGTGGAGCGGAAGCTGCATCGGCTGCTGGCTCGCTGTCTGGACGAGATGAGCGTCTCGTGGTTTCACTTCGACACACCGAACCCGGCGGGAACCTCCCCGCTGGCGGTCGCGCACCGCGTCATCACCAAACGCTGCGCACACTCAGCCGCCATGCTCGGTAAGGAACCCGGCGGGAACCTCCCCGCTGGCGGTCGCGCACCGCGTCATCACCAAACGATGCGCACACTCAGCCGCCATGCTCGGTAAGCCCTGCCGCAGCTGCTGCTGCTGCTGCTGCTGCTGCTGCTGCTGCTGCTGAACGGTGGTGAAAACAACGGGGAATGTTTGATTTCGAGGCACTACTTATCTGTGTATAGAAAAGTGCATAAAATTAATTGTATTATAAAGTCGTGCGGCGACGCGTGTTGTGTGTGCACTCAGCACTGTACGTGTACGTAATATGTGACGCTGTGCAGGGCTGTTAGTATAACCTATTATGACGCTGTGTCCGTCTGTCTGCTGCCTCAGACGGACGTATGTACGTGTTCGGAGGCTGCAGCTCCCGGATGACCTCCTTTAACGATCTCTGGTGGCTGGAGCTGGGCGAGCTCGCCTGGCGCCGGCCGCAGGTGGTCGGCTCCTACCCCAGTCCCAAGGCCTACGCCTCCATGGTGACCTTTGGCGACAAGCTGGTGCTGTTCGGCGGGTGGAGCCAGGCGGCGCCCTACCCACTCCACCAGAGCTGGAAGCTGTTCGATGAGCTGCACATATACGACACAAAGGTGGGCAAACCACAAGTTGACTACGCGATAGTTTTCCCTTTAGTGGCAAGTTCTTTGCATGATTGCCGGATTTCACAGGCGAACGATTCGGACTAAATGAGTTAGAGCAGGACGATGTGAGCCAATTTGGAGGTCAAGGTGTGATTTGCCTGCAGAAGTCTGGTGTTGGTTACTATTTTGCTAGGCAGATTTATTTTTGTAAATATGCAGGTAATTCCATCTGCATGTGTCTGTGTGTGTCTTCAGGAATCTCGGTGGGAGGAGGTGCGTGGTGTGAGCTCGAGTGGCCGCGAGGTCGGTCTGCCTGGTGTTCCTCAGCCGACGGAGCGCTGGCCGCCACGGATGGCTCGTCACGCCGCCTCTGTTCACGGTCATCAGATGGTGGTCACCGGCGGTCTGCATCACCTCAACAACAGCCGCTTCGCAGCGTCAGTACTCAGCACCGCACAGACAGAGAGACGGAGAGAGAGAGACGGAGAGAGACGCAGAGAGACGCAGAGAGACGCAGAGAGACTCAGAGAGACGCAGAGAGACGCAGAGAGACACAGAGGGACGCAGAGAGACACAGAGAGGCACAGAGAGACACAGAGAGACACGCAGAGAGACACGCAGAGAGACACGCAGAGAGACACGCAGAGAGACACGCAGAGAGGACGCAGAGAACACACAAGAGACACAGAGAACGCAGAGAGACGCAGAGAGCAGAGAGACGGCAGAGAGACAGAGAGAACGCAGAGAGACAGAGAGACCAGAGAGACAGAGAGACGCAGAGAGAGAGAGAGACGCAGAGGACACAGAGAGACACAGAGAGACGCAGAGAGACGCAGAGAGACACAGAGGAAGACCACAGAGACACAGAGGACACGAGAGACACAGCAGAGACACAGAGAGACACAGAGAGACACAGAGAGACACAGAGACACTGAGAGACCAGAAGGAGACACAGAGAACAGAAGACGCACAGAGATTACGCAGAGAGAGAGAGACGCAGAGAGACACAGAGGACACAGAGAGACAGCAGAGAGACACAGAAAGAGACACAGAGAGACGCAGGACACAGGAAGCACAAAGAGAGAGAGAGACACCGACCACACAGACACAGACAGACACAGACAGACAGGGCCCAATGAGGGATCTGATCAGGGTTTGTGAGGGGTCTGATCAGGGTTTGTTGTGGGGTCTGTTCAGGGTTTGGTAATAGGTCTGATCAGGGTCTGGTAATGGGTCTGATCAGGGTCTGGTGAGGGGTTCGGTGCCTAATCACTGCAGCAGTTGCGGCGCCCGTAAGCCCAAATAATCCTCATCATTGTTGAGGGGTCCAATCAGGGTCTGTGGAGTGTCAGGGATTGGAGTGGCCCACTAGACTGTATGATTGTCTGACTAGCCCAATGCAGACTCGGTACATTGTTGAAATGGCTGGACTCCGGTTGGCACGTTTAGTTTGGCGGCAGTTGGACGGGATATTGTACATGTGTTCGGGAGATGCGTCAATTTATGTTAGGTTCAGTGTCTGAATCCGACGGAGGCCTCAAGTCCAATGACAATATCCGAATCTCTCTGGATCTCTCCGATAACCGTATTGGCATAGACAATGGTTTCCTTATCAGTATCCCGTCCTCTTCAGACTTCAGATTACCCGTCCATCGGCTCAGCAACCCCCTCCCCCTATCTTTCGCGCTGTACTATGTCTATCTGATGTTTGTTAGGCCCCAGCTAAGAGTTAAGACACCTCCCAGCTATATAACGTGCCTTCCTCACCCGACGTCTGCCTCTGTCTCCCCCGCGCAGGACGAACGAGGTCTGGGTGTTTGACCTTTTGTCCGAGGAGTGGCGCCACCAGCGCTGCAGCCAGCCGGCGCCGTCCGCTCGCTACGGACACTCGCAGGTCGCCCTGGATGAGCGACACATGCTGCTTCTGGGTTAGTCCCGCACTCTCAGCACACGGACTGGCTTCTTTTGTGTACTGTTTGCCGAATGTCGTTGACTTTGTCATGGTCCTTTACATTATTGTCTTTCTTGCTCTGAACTCAAGTGACTCTCTGAATAACGTTTGATATTGAAGTTTGTTATGCGTAATGTAGTACAATAGAGCACATTGGTTACCATTGATTGTAGTCACTGTGGGTGACGGGCGGGACACGGCCAAGGATGGGATGTATTGTCTCGCATTTATGTGATCGTTACTTCTCTGGTCCAGTGCGTACTGCCTTACACATGTAGTCTCCTTTTCATCCGCTAATACTTGGAACGTTTTAAACCTACTTGTCGCCTGTCATCATTTTTTTACGGACGAGAGGTTGTCTCGGTGGTGATAGTTTGTTATCTTGCCACCAGGCGGCTCTGGTGGGCCGAACCAGCTGCGGCAGGACGCCTGGCTGCTGGAGCTTGGCGAACCGGCCGCTGAGTGGCGCTGGCATCGTCTGACGGTGACCGGTGCCGAGAGCGCGCCCTCCCAACTCTGGTGTCACCCCGCCTGTCAGGTAGGCACACACGGGACGGGACGGGACCGGGACGGGACGGGACCGGGACGGGACGACTACACTCCTCTGTACATACCACCTGGTGCTCCGCTGCCAGCTGTTCTGATTCAGTTGAGCGTAGTACTATGCATTGTGTACTTTGTATTACCGTGTATTGTATACTATGTACTATGTATTGTGTAAACATAATCAGAAAGCTTAATAATCCACATGATTGCATTGTATTGAACTCGGCCCTGTACCGACTATAATCATAATTACGTTATTTCGAAGCGATTTGCGTATTCTCTTTGTTAGGCTGTACGAATTTTGCGTTTTTTAACATCATGGGATTGTGAGATAAAATAGAACAGTGGTTTTCTACGCGCCCTAATCCGAAATCCTCCTGCCACCACCTTCACCTGGCTGTGATGTACGTCTGTCTGTACGTGTGTATGTTTCTGCCTGGCTCGTGCCGCCTCTGACACCGTTCAGTGTCACCAGGTGGGTGACAAGGTGGTGGTTCTGGGACGGGACCGGGGCGACACATGGAGCCTGGCGGCGGCACAGCTGGACCGTCCAGTGCCGCCCGCCGCCGCTGCAGCCGCCGCCGCAGCCGCCGCCCGAGCACCAGCAGCCGCCGCCCCCGCCCCCGCCGCGTTCGGTCCAGCAGCAGCCGCCGCCAGCACTGCCAGACTTTCTCTGGCAGCCGCAGCTCGGCTCGGGTGAGTCCAACTACGAAGGCAAACGCAGCCTTGTGTGCCTGCAAGTGCATGGTTTGCACTGGTATTTGCCAGATGTGTTGTACGTCCTGGCGTCGTCGCTTCCTGGCGTGTCTATATTTTAATCTTGCTTGTGCTTTAGTGTGTTCTGTTGCCTATGACGTGTCATCTGGGTGTCTGTAGTATAACTATGCAGTTGCGTTGCCTTAAAACCCAAACCGTCGCCATCAAGATGTGTAATCACCTCGGTTTTCTCGCTCGTAAGTCATTCCTAATATAGTCGTCATTGAATGGCATGGTCATGATACCGTTGGACGAGGTTGTGGGGAGAGGGCTTCGTTCATGTTGTGTATAAGCTTGTCACAGTGGATAGGCTGATGTGCCGGTGTTGGTGTGTTCCCTACGTGCCGCAGTGACGACGCGCTGTTAGTGCTCTGCCGGCGCTCCGGCCTGCCGGCTGGACCGCGCCGGTCCGGCCCGCGCGGTTCTGGACCGCGTGTCCGGCCCCGCGCTGGTGTGGACCGCGCTGGTCCAGCGGGCCGTGGTCCGGCTCCGGGCCGCGCTGGTCCGGCCGGTGGCCTGGTCCGCGGCGTCGGCGCCATTCTGGACGTCGCTCCTCTCTGCACGGGTCATAACCGCGGCCCGGGCCTGCCCTCCTGCAGCTTCATGTCGACCCGCCCGTCTCCGCCCTCCGGTCCCGAGACTGGCTTCTTCAACCGGCGACCGCCGCGGGTCGAAGAAGATCCGCTGCCGCTGCCGCCGCCGACGAACCGGCCCTCGATCCGGCCGAACGCCAACTTCAGCCGCGACCGGCGGCTCGCTGGCCTGCTCCGGATGCAGCACCGGCTGGACGCGGCTGCGCTGGAGCGGGCGGCGCCTCGCCCACGGCCCCGCTGCCGGCCGCCCCTGACGTCTGGGTACAGGCTGGTGGCGGCGGCCGGCCGACGTCCGCTCACGCTGCACGTACTGGACGTGAGCCGCGCCGTGACGCACCGGACAGTCAGCTGGCGCCAGTGTCGGCGGCAGGACGGGCCCGATGAGAGGATCCTGTACTCGCTGGTGGCGGCACGTGGCGAGCTGGTGCTGTTCGGAGGGATCGTGACGCCGCCCCGCGCCGCCGAGGCAGCGGCGGACCCCGAGCAGGAACAGAACGCCGCGTTCAACGCCGTCAGCTTCGTCGCTATCCCGCATGAAATGTTCAGCTGAGGAGGGCGTCGCGGCTGTGGTTGTAATGGGTCGGCGCTCTGTTCTGTTTGTGGTAGTGGTGGGTTGGAGACCCCGTGTGGCATTGTCAGCTGATAACTGGCTGGGTGCGGCAGGGGAGGTGTTGAGTCCGAACTCTCAGAGGCGTTGAGAGACGACGGAACAAATGCAGGGAGAGGCTGTGGCCAGGACTTCTGGGTTTTGTAACCGATGACCATGTTGGGTGTTCGTTGTGCAATTGCGTTTGGTTTTGCTTTTGTGTAAGCTGTGGAATTGTGTTTGGTTTTGCTATGAACTCAGCCGCCATCGCCCAGCTCGTGTTTAAACAAAGTATCGTGTCGACCAAATGTATGTTGTGTTCCGTGCTGCGTCTATCAGTTGTGTGTGTGTGTCTAACGGGAGAGTTATGCATGTCCTCAGCAGCGAGAAGCATGTGCTGCCGCATCTCAGTTTTGTGCTACCAAAGTGCCGAAGTATTCCGCGTTTTGTTTATAGTCATGTCTCCATTGCAGTCTGTCTGAGATCCATTGGTGATTAATGTTCAAGTGTCGGTGTGATAAAAAGCTCGTCTTTCCTTGACCACTGTGGTTCTTCAACAATAAAGCCCCCAGTGATGATCACCTTGGACATTGTGTGGGGGGACAGCGGGGTTATCCGATGCGAATCAGTGTGCTATGACGCTATGTGCTAAAAAGCCCACTGTCGGGACTCGTGAGTGACGTAGTCGCGACCGGGCCCAAACGTTTAACACTTTGAAATTATCAGTATCAAACCAATATGTCAGCAGACAACTGTTACACAGTTGTCTTGAGCAGGGTACTTAATCTCTCTCGCTCTCTCAAGCGCGGTCACGATATCCTCTAATTTTATTAGAAGGTTTGGTACATACGGTACATCTTAACAGAGAATCTTGTTGCTGGCACCTTTCGTTCTGCTTAATTGCATTAAACAGCTCCAGCATTGAGTCCGAGTCGCCTGGTCGATCATCCGATGGTGGCGGAGCGGCCTCGATGCGGTCTGCAGTCCGGCCCTTGGCTGTGGTCGCTGCCATTGCAGCGCATCTCGCCACCTTTTATGCGTCACTCCTCCATCGCTGTAAAGCATGCCTTTCGATGGCTCTCTCCGCTACGACACGTTTCTCGGCCTCTTGTAAGTCCTTCTCCGCCGCTATCCGGGACGTCATGCCACTGAGGGAGGCTGCTTCTGCCTCGGCGGCGTGGGTGGCAGCTCGGGCGGTGATTTTACTGGCCTCGTGCCAGGGTTTAAAATTCCCGGCCGGAGGGGTCACATCGCGGATGGCAGTACCGGTGGCGATCTTGGCAGGAGAGGCGGATGCGCTGACCAGCACGGATCTTACGGAGGGGTCCACGGTGTCTGTGGCTGACAGACTTGCAGGCCGCAGGGTGATGGCCTGAAACTGGTTCGACGTCTATCGGATGTATTGCCTTGAATATTCTGGGATGTTTTTTTGTTGATGGGTTAGGGCGTATAGCCCCTTGGGCCCAGAACGTTCAATAATATTCTGGGATGGAAGATATTGCACGGATGGCATAACTTGGTTGGGGAGAACAAAAAAAAATGTTACTACCGTCACACTACACACTACGATCGAGAATGTCCTCTCTTCATCTGTACTCGTGATTCGCCTGTTCAGCCCGGATTTCCGTTAACCGTACTCATGTACCACATATGTACATTGTACATTGCACAGCACAGCAGAAACAACCACGTCACTTTCAAGGTTGCTCTTTATTCTCACTATTCAACAATAGTCATATTTGCTGAATATTGAACACGAACGGGCAGACGAGCGAGCACTCTACACAGATATATGATATCTTCTACTCGGTACCACATAATGCACATCCCTGCACGGCTGGTCTTCAACCAGCCGAGGAAACAGCCTTTCTAAAGAGGGCGCCACCGCAGGCAGCCGACCGAGCCTCAGTCAAATCTCCACACAGGTGCCACCGGCCCCTCCCTGCAGGACGTAACCTTCTGGGAGGGGCGCAGCGACACCACAAACGACACTGGCGCGGACTGGGTGCCCCACTCCGTGCACGGTGTAGTCTTTGTCAAACAATTTAAGCCAACTGTCATCTCGTCTGAGGATGTCCAGTTTGTCACTGGGCGCGAGCGCAGCCGATCCGACACATGTGACGACATAAATCGACAGTTTGCCACAAGATTACGGTAGCCTTTGAACTGATGCCATGCAAAACAGCAAACAAGGAACTACCGAAAGCTTTTGAATCATTCGTTAGATACCATCTAGCTCCTGATTTGCCGAGCATAAGTTCAAAAGTTTCCGTAATCGTGTGGTAGTTTTTCATCTCTCTGAGGTCAGGGCCGCCAGCGGCGGCTTTGTACACTCGGCCTGTGCGCCGGTTGCGCGCGCGAGTCGATATGTGCTGGGACCGCGGCGGTCGCGGCCTTCGCTCACAGTATCACAGCCATGGGAGACCAGCGGAGCGGCCGGCCTCTCTATTTGATTGGCGCGTATCCGGGAGACGGGCCCGTGCCAGGAACGCCTGTGGGAGGGCAGAGGGAGGGAGTCAGTACAGAGCAGAGGAGAGCCAGTACAGAGTAGGGGAGGAGTCAGTACAGAGCCGAGAGAGGAGTGAGTAAGCACAGAGCAGACGAGGAACACGTCTTGAATCCATACTGCGTAAAACTCTGAAACAGTAACAACTAAAACGATTCTAGAGCCATTCAATTCAAACAACGAGTGATTTACAAATTACTAATAAACGTGGATCGTGTGTTCATTAGTTCTCACCACAGTCTCAGCCCCCACTTTGGACAATGAAGACCACAAGTGTATCACTGAAACCACAGTTTGCCCCCGCTTACGGAGAAGGAGCGCTCCTCTGCATCGGAAACTCACCTGTGTACGGATTGTAGCCACCTGGCGGCAGGAAGCCGAGTCCAGCCGGCAGCGGGGGTCTAAGCGGTGCGGACAGTGGGCTGCCTGGCGAGCCGGCGCGTCCCGCCGCTGACGACGACGCTACGGAGCTGGCCGTCATCCTGGCTCTGTCCTGCATCTCCAACAGGCGGTGCGCCGGCGAAGGGTACGGCACACCCCGCATCTCACTGGCGCGCGAGACCGCCATGATAGCCGCCCTGCTCAGGTCCTCCGGCGCGGCCGACACGGCAGCGGCTGAGCTGACCGGGAATCGGGCCGGGTAGCCTCCGTTCAGCAGGACCGGGTAGCACGGCAGCCCGGGCAGCCCGGGTAGGCCAGGCAGTCCGAACGACGGGTACCCGAACGCAGCTGCTCGCGCCGCAAGCGCCGCCGCCGGGTCCGACAGCCGCTTGTCTGCCGCGGACGTCGGCGGCGCCGGCAGCGGGCCGGCCGACGATGTCGGCACAGGACGTTTGGCCGGGGCGGACCCCGGTGTCGGCGCGCCGCGCGGAGCCGGCAGCCCGCCGGCGCGGGGTGGCGTGGCCAGCGCCGGTCGGTGCGCCGGCGCTGGCTGTGGGGAGGCGTCCCGGCCGGAGTTGGCGCCGCTGTGCGCGGCGCGAGGCTCAGTCATCGGAGAAGCAGACGTCCTGCCTGATTCTCCATCTGACGCTGCGTCCCGTCTATCCGCCCCCGCACCGCCCGGCCCACCCGGTCCACCCGCACTGCCCGACACTGTCGCTCGCTCACCACCCAGCGCCACTTTGTACTTAGGGTCGACCAACACGGGCAGTTGGTAACCGGCCGGGTCGATCGGGGGGTACTGGTACGCGGCCGGCAGGTACGGGTACGAGTAGTACGGCACCTGACCGCCAGGGTACTCTGGCGTCGCGCCGGGCGGCGCCGGGCCGCGTGATCCATCCTTGCCGTCCGGCCCGTCCGGCCCCGTACCACCCGGCTGTCCGGCGGCAGGCGGGGGCACGTACACCCCCGGAGATTGGAAGAATGAGTGGTAGTAAACACTAGATGGTGGCAACGGTCCAGCCAGGTCCTTCTTATCCCCCACTGCGGGTCCGCCCCCCGCGGTCGCCGGCCGTCCCGTGGCGTCCACCGGAGCACCATCGTCAGAGATGTCGCTGTAGGCGGGACTGGCCGTACCATCTCGAGAAGGTCGCTCCGCTGGGCCGGGCGCACCATCAGGCGCTCCGCCAGGCGCTCCGGGCGCCGCCCTGCCGGCCGCGACACTAAACACTACGCCCGTCGACGCTCCCAGCGCCATGCTGGACACTACTGCAGGCGCCATACCACTGGACACTACAACAGGCGCCGCACTGGAGGCCACTGGCCCGCGAGGTATCGGTCGAGCCGCCTCGACGCCCTCAGGCCGCGGGCTGGCCTCGGGCGTCCGCACACCGTTCTCCTTCCGTCGCTTTTTCGGTCGCTCCTTCTCCTTCCTCAGAGACTCGAGCGCGGGGTTAAGCGGTGAAGTCTCCCCCAGGATGGTCGGCTTCGGCTGGATCGGCTTCAGATGAGAGACAGACTGACTATAGCTGCCACCAACTGGAGGTACAGTCACCACCGGTAGACCAGGCGCTGCCACACGGGCCGACACGCTCTTGGGTTTGTACTTGGCGGCTTCGATGGCGGCCATGACGGGCACCGTTCGAGCCGCGGTGGACACAGAGACGGTGACTGCGGCGGCTGGCCTGGTGACAGACCCCAGCGCTGGCGGCGGCGGCGGCCCAGCCGGCTGGTAGACGGAAGCGGCCGTCCGCAGCGGCGCCTGTGAACCGGCCAGCACAGCCGAGCCCGGTGCCGCCGCCGGTGCTGAGGGCAGCGCCGTCGGCCCGAACCTCAGCACACTGGACGTCTTGACGTTGCCGTTGCTGTCGCTGATTTGAACCTTGGCGTGTGTGGGCCGCAGTTCAGCTGACGGCGGCTCGCTCGCGGCCGGCGGCGGATCCGCCAGCCCTGTTAGCTGAGCCTGAGGCGCCACCGCCGCCGACACTGGAGCTGCTGGCTTGCCCGGCTTGACGGGGGCGGCGGCGGCGTTGGGCGGCGCTGATGCTGCCACTGGAGGCGCTGCCGGCACCGGCGTGGCCGGCGTCATCGGCGAGGTGGCCGGCATCACCAGCGAGGTGGCCGGCGCTGCGGCGGATGTGACCGGCAGCGGCGAGGCCGGCGCAGCTGGCGGCGTCTGAGGAGCCGACTGCGCCGGCGCCGTGACCGCCTGCGACACCGGAGGCGGCGTCTTAGCCACCGGCGGCGACTCCGGCGCGGATGACTCGCCCCCCGTCTCCCGCTCACCCTCACTGAGCCCGTTAGAGTGCGCGTGACTCTGATGATAGCGCAGTCCATTCACATGCCGGTACTTCTTCGAGCAGCCCGACTCGGGGCACTCTATGAGCGGTGCCGGCCCCGCGGTACACGGCGCCGGCGCCGGCGGCGGCGGCGGCGGCGGTGGTGCCGGTGAGAGCGGCGCCGCCGGCTCCGGCGTGCCCGGCGCCGGGGACGCCGGCTCCGACTGACTCGTATTGGAGCTGGTCCGGCTGCGTTTGTTCGCACTCTTGTCTGCCGGTGTCATCTCGCGGTCTGGGGCGCGGCCCTTCCGTTTGACGGGGCTGGCCGGGGCAGTGAAGTTGGAGCCGGACGAGTTGGCAGTGCCGCGCCGTCCTTTGCCCTGACTGCGTAGTTTGGACTGCATCGAGGCCCGCGTCTCGGCCACGGTCGGCTCGGCGGCAGTGGCGGCGCCGCGGCCACGCTTGCCGCGCCCCTTGCCTCCCCGCGCCTCCAGCTCTGCAGTCGGAGAGTCGTTAAACCTGCCGAGACAGGGGAACGGTGTCAGAAATCAAACAGGCGGTCAAGCTGTAAGATGATGATGATGATGATGATTGTTTTTTATGGGCGCGCCAACAACGAAGGCTATATCGCGCTAAGCTGGAAGATGTGTTAGCTCTATCCAGAAAGGGCAATTTACACGAGCTTCAGACAAGCTGCGGACGAGAAACATAACTGCTCATGAGTGTTGGATTATTTTTAGTCGAGGGGCTTCGGTTCCCATCAACTTGTCAGTCATTGATATACGAGTAGCGATTATATGATATTCCGCGTGTAAATATGTACCGATTACACCACAGTTCCTACAGGCATATACAGGCAGGCAGGCATTTACTACAGGCAGACATTAGCTCTTTTACATTTTTTCTTCTCAAATACAGCTGTTCAGGCTAGCTCCTTCACATCTCAGTATAGTGCGAAGCTAAGTTACCTTGGCGGCGCCCAGTCGTGGTGCCTGGTGTAGTCCAGCAGGGTACCGACGTACGTCTTGCCTCGCCAGGTAACGTTCACCACCAGAACACCTGCAACCGGGAGATCATCCGCCTGTTAGCTGACGTAACTGCGGCCGACCAACTCCGTGACAGGTCATGTCCACAGCCACTCAACACTGGAGACGGGCTGTCCACAGCCACTCAACTCAGGAGACGGGCTGTCCACAGCCACTCAACTCAGGGAGGGCTGATCCACATCACAGCCACTTCAACTCAGAGACGGGCGTCCACTCAACTCAGGAGACGGGAGCTGTCACAGCCACTCCCTCTGAAGACGGGCGTCACAGCCACTCACTCCGAGACGGCTGCTCACAGCCACTCAACTCAGAGACAGGCTGTTCACAGCTACTCAACTTCAGGAGACGGGCTGTCCACAGCCACTCAAACTCGAGACGGTCTGTCACAGCACTCACTCAGGAGACAGGGCTTTCACAGTCTACTAGCCACTCACTCGAGACGGTCTGTTCCCAGCCACTCAACGCAGGAGACGGGGTGTCCACAGCACTCAACTCAGGAGACGGGCTGTCCACAGCCACTCAACTCAGGAGACGGGCTGTCTACAGCCACTCAACTCAGGAGACGGGCTGTCCACAGCCACTCACCTCTGAGACGGGCTGTCCACAGCCACTCAACTCCGAGACGGGCTGCTCACAGCCACTCAACTCAGGAGACAGGCTGTTCACAGCTACTCAACTCAGGAGACGGGCTG
>VOPJ01016208.1:0-30547 GCA_014673585.1 Semibalanus balanoides | reverse complement strand
GGTTGGGGGATGCCACTTGTGGCAGCCAATTTAAAATGTATGTGTTGTTTTGCATTACTCTTAACAAAATTGATGACCAAAGTACAAATTAAAATGGACAAATTGGGCATTTTTGGCCCCGGAGCAAGCTCTTGGAGGTCATATTTTGGCGCCAACTTTATCCAGTAAGTTGGCACTTTTTACCACCCCTGCTCATCTCCATCATTTATAATAATTTTCCCAATGCGTTATACTCCCTTTAACTGCTGTGCCGGCAAACCCAGCGTGACGCTTATTTTGGAACCAATAGTACATACGTTAAGACGTTAAGTTATGGCAAATGGATTTCTCAGCTTTGTGCATAGCACTGGCGTAAACAAGCACCGCACTGAGGTGACGATGACATTTTCCTCTCTATTTGGTATGTACATGCCACATGGAAGAGCTTAATCACTCAGATTGAGGTTTGGAAGTATAACTACAGCTTATATGGTGTCATTCGCTTCCAAGCTTAGGATTTTTGCCTTCAGATTTTTATGCTTGAATAAAATTGAGTAAATAGTCAACGGGTGAAAAGTGCTGCTCAGCTATCAAACTATCCGTTCATAGGCAGTATATAATATAATATCATATAATACAAGCCTTGCAATGCACTTGAATTTGATTTCGCCTGTTAAAGCAGATTTTCACTCCCGCCAAACGTATAATTTTATTTCTCGGGGTTTGACAATACAAATCCTTCAATGTCTATGTATCGATTCGGATTGAGAAGCTGGACAGCCTCTGATGACCGTACGTTTGATCCGGAGGCTTACGAAATATTCCACGCATTAGAGTGATAGACCGACAGAACAAATTACTGAGATAAAATCCATGCGCCCGAGCCATCACAACCCCCTGGAAGATATATTGGCCCGCCAAACACGGCTATCTGGACAGCAAGAGCCGTGCAGCTTCGAACATATTAATGCACTCTACAGCGCATTGGGTAAGTTCCGGAAGTCAAATCCGGCCTAGATTCCGGCTGTTCCGCGCAGCAGCCCTGTACTCCGGCACAGTCTGCCTTCCCTTGTTGTCTGACGCTAGATTCAGGATGTTCCGCGCAGCAGCCCTGTACTCCGGCACAGTCTGCCTTCCCTTGTTGTCTGACGCCGCGGCTCCCAACAGACGTATATCTATCTGCGTGTAGTTCCGGTCTAAAATGTGCGCGTTTTCTCGATCAAGTATAGTGGTTTTCCATGGACCTCAAAATATCCAACCCATTGGCCATTGCACATATGTTGATCCCTTGCTGAAGTCCTTATAAGTTCTGCTAAGCCTGGGTAGATTTATTGTTAATACCTCACCTGGACCCTGGACCTAGTAATGGAAATGTACTAGGGGCGGAACTTTGTATCTCTTTGGGAGGGCCCGAGCCCCCCAAAGCTGAGCTGAGCCCTCCCAATGGTGCTCCTGGCCCCCCAAAGTTTTACCAAATTTATGCTCCTCCAAAATTTCAAGGTCTACCCAAACAGATGGTTCTATTTTGAAATATGCGTATTTGGTTATACATGAAGTTGTGTTTCCATCTCAAAGTATTTTATCTTACAAGTATACAAGCATTGTGATTCAATCTGCGACTGCTTTTTCTATTATCATATAACAGACAAGTTGGTGGCAGAGATTATCTTCTGCTAACAAGTCCGTAAATACAAGGTGCAAGCGTTCAGATTAGCCAATAGCGGAGGGGAAGCATGACGAATTAGCGGTCGGACTGCTCTATTTAAATTTGGTGTTCAGTGGAATTGGTGTGAGTTTATTGTTTGCCTGGAATATAAAGCTGATAGTAAATGCATACATAATCGTTTTCCTGGTTTATCCTGACACCGTTTTTTTTCGTTCATTTTTATCCTGACACGTTTATGCTGACATTTTTATCCTGACATCAAAAGCTCGAGTCAGGATAAATTGAAAGATTGATCGGGACGAACGAAAATTTTGGTGAACCCAAAAACCCTTCCAAATCGCGCCTCTGTGGCTATTTATAAATTCAAATTCTTCGAAAATCGCGCCTATTCTTGACATTTTGTCAGCATAATTTTTGCGCGATTATAACATTCATGCTTACATATTTGCTTCCATATTTTGCAAGGGAAGGAGAGAAAAAGGGTTTCTGAGAATACTGACGACCGGCCATGACACATTTAATTTCATTGCAATTAAAAATGTCAGGATAAAACCTTTTATGCTGACTTTCACGGATGTCGTATAAAATTGAGAATCTGGACGTTTCCCATCAAAATACACGTGTTCAATTTAATACTGCAAATGTCCAGTATAAATTGAAAATCTTCGAAAACCGCGTTTTATGCTGAACATTTTTGTCAGCATAAAGGCAAGAAAACGAATAAGTCTTTGGCTCAACTCGCTCATTGCAATATCTTTTTAAATATCCACATCCGTGCAAAATAATTGTTTTGGAATAGCTGAAAGAACATTGAGGTGATTCGAGCCATCAAATATGCACTCGGGTTATCGTAGCCAAGGGAGCCTGTGTGGTTCTATGCTCTTCAGAGGTTAACTAGGTTGGACTGAGGGGCCTTCGGTTTGAACTGACTGAGCCCTCGTCAGCTGAGTAAGCCCTTGTTGGGCCTGGAGGGGAGTTTGGTCGGCATAAGGGGCCCTCGCGTCGGGGTATCGGCCTCGATGCTTGAGGGGAACCTGCAGATTCGGCTTGATGGGGGCCCCTTGGTCAGCCTGAAGGGGTTTCAAGTCGTTCTGCGAGTTCTTTTTCGGCTGAGGGGACTCCTTTTCCTGGAGGGGTTCCGTAGGTTGGCCTGGATAGAAGTTCGGTTTTGTCTAGGGGGCCTTGGTCGGGGGGCTATTTAAAGCCCCCCCTTCCCGTTATTCTGCAATATATCCTAAACCACGTGGTAATCGTGGACCAAACTTTCGTACCTTGTCCTGATCAATTTGACACATGCTTCCTGATGGCAAAAGACAAGGCTATGATAGGTTCAACCGGAAATAACGTCAAGAGTGACGTCCATGTTCTTGCCGGTTTTTGTTGAAAAATGAGGTTTTTGCGGGCAACAGCCTGCCAAAAGTAACAGTTTTAAAGATAAACTCAATCGTCAAAAACCAAAAGACTGGTAATAAGTTGGGCTAATGAGACTGCTATCTCGATTTTTTCAAAAAAAAGTTGAAAAATCAAAATTGTTGAAGAATTCCAAAGACAATTTTTTTTTTGAAAATTTTCAAAAAAAATCGAATTTTCAAAAAAGAAGGAATATATGTTTATTGACATTGATCCCAATGAATGTGTGTAGAAGTTTTGAAGTTCAATATCTTAAAAAATGCTGAGTTGACAGCCTTTCAAAGACAAAAATTAGACCGCACCTTTTACTGGTATAACAATAAGCAAAAAAAGTGCATTTCGTTTTTTTGCCTTTTTCTTCATTTGTATGTAAAAAAACATGTTCTAAGGTCATTTTTCGCGTTCTACCGATTAACCGCACCCATAACATGTATTACAACTCCTAATGACCGTAAATCTTTCAATTTGACCCTCGTGACCTCGGAATGACCTTGACCTGACCCCAGGTCAAAATTAGCTTGTATGGTAATTAGAAGTGTCAGTACACGAATCAATACCCGATTTACCAACTATTATGGCGTTACAACTGATTTAATGAGCCGACAATCCGACCACCGGACTTTGAAATGGCACGGTTCAAAACATTTTGTATTTGACGTGACGTCATCGGTGACCCTGAGGATAACAATATTAGGTTTCCCTCAACAAATTTGATAAGGCTATCGAATACCGTTCGAGTTCTTCAGATCGGTCCAGTAGTTTCGGAGATCAGAGGGGGGCTATAAATAGCCCCCCCCCCCCAGTAACTCGTCGTTATAAAATATACCCCAGTATGCGCGGGTCAGGGGCACTCATCGGCTTAAGGAAGCCTCGTCAGCTGACGGATCCTTGGGTCAGCCCTGATAAGCTTTTATTCGGCTTGGGGTCCTCTTTGTCGGCCTGGTGAGCCCTATGGTATGCCTGAGGCCGACCTCGGTCGGCGTGAGTGGGTCCTGAGTGGGCCTGAGGGACCCTCGGTTGGATCTGAGTGTCTTCTCGCTTGGCCTGAAAGACCCTCGCTTGGCCTGAGGGCCCTCTGTCAGCTTGATGGGCCTGAGCTGGTCTGATGAACCCTCGATTGGCCTTGGTGGTTCTCCTTCGGCCTGAGGGGACCTCAGCCAGCTTGAAAGGCCTTATACGTATTTTTTCGGTCGGAGGGGCTCCTAGCCGGCCTGCGTGGCAGGAACTATCATGAGCTGGGTGCACCCATGGGTTCCCACTCAATTCTTCCGATTGTCTGGGTTGGGTTGGGTATGCATTTTTTGACTTTTCATGGGTGCTGGGCGGGCATGTGTATGACAATTTTAGAACATTATCTCTAAGCGTTCTTTTTTACTTGACAACCAGATGTTTAACCAGGTAATTTTTGTTTTAAATGATATAGGACGCTTTAATAATATACTTTGGCAATTATATAACGACAATAAATCGTGGTAAGAAATAGGGCAGTACGATTTTTAAATCATGTCTGATCCTAAGTATTTTCTAATATGATCATGTTGACCGCAAAGTGTTCGATATGTCCGAATTAACAGCAACACAGGTGCCTGACACAAAGGCATCAATTTTATGAATTTTAATGGGTCTGGTCTGGGTATGGGCTTGGTGTTCATGCAGGCTTCGGCTGGGCTGGGCTTGGGGTTTGGGCACTCATGATAGTCCCTGCTGCGTGGCTCTCAGGTGGCCTAAAGGGGACCATTGGTCTACCTGAAGAGGTCCTCTGATGGCCTCTCGGTCGGTTTGAAGGGCCCTGCAGTCGACTTGGTCGACTTGAGGAGGCCTTTTTTAGCCTAAGGCAGACTTGCAACGACTCATTTTTTCTAGTCGACTCAAGTCTGACTCAACAGCCGAAGAACTGACTCGACTCTTGACTCAAGTGCTGTTAACAAAAAATGAATCGACTCGACTCTTGACTGAAGTGCAGTTTTAACAAATTTATTCGACGACACAAATATACATTTGAGTCGACTCATCCTGACTCATAAAAGTTGCATTATTACTTGAATTTCTCCTTATTTAGTCGAATAAAACTTAGTATTGAGCATAAGGTTATAAGGATGTAATATCTTAACTAACCGTGAGTGGGTGTCAGACAAATCACATTCTATGTAGTGTAAATTGGTTTGCTCAGGTGAAGGGGAGTGACCCCAATTCCCCCTTAGCCAAAATTGGGTTGCTGTCCCTGTTGCATTTGACTCACATTTGTTTGAGTTGACTCAAGTCTGACTCAACTCTTGACTCAATCTTTGTTTCAAACAGATTGAACCGACTCGCTTCTTGACTCAAGTCCCGCTTTTAAAAATTGAGTCGACTCAATTCATGACTCATCCAAAAATGTCTGACTCATGAGTCGATTCATGACTCAACTCTGAGTCAGTTACAGCTCTGGCCTAAGGTGCCTTTGGTCAGCTTGAGGAGGTGCTTTTCGACTCTCCGTCTTCGGTCAGCTTGAGGAGGCCTTCGGTTGGCCTGAGGCGTTCTTAGTCGGCCTGAGTGGCCCTCGGTCGGCCTATAGGGGTGCCTAATCGGAGTCAGTTAAATTTTGACGACTCCGGCTGGCATATGACGGCTTCATATCATCATATGGCAGCTTTTATGGCTTCAAAATTGTGTTGCTGTCCTAAAAAAAATGTTATGACCCGTCAGTGTTCAGCTATCAATTTCCGTTAATGAATAATTAGATCACAAAGTAGGTACTGTTTCAACCGTGTCCTTCACTTCAAATAAAAACAGGTAGATTCGAACATGCTTTCATATTTCACAGAAAAGTGATCAAGATCATGAAAGCTAAGATCAAAACCTGCAACACAAAACTAGAATGACCACAATAGATCAACAATTAAAAACACAAACACAGATTGTAAATGAAAAGATATGACCTATGCATTTGTTCATATCGCGTCAATCGTGACAAATCTGGCGCAGTCTTATCTTTGGCCTAATGCCTTACATATTGGTCAGAAAACCCCTAATGCGCTTATTTCGCGCTGTAATCTAACTATGCATTACATATAAACATAATCATGGAACAATTTCGGGATTCTTACGCTATAACCCGTCATTAGGAGCACGTGAAACGTTTGCCATCATGGCACGAATCTGAAAGAAGACGCGAGAAAATAAACAATTGCCAATATCCCTGAACAGCTGTGAACCAGTATTGCAGTACACCCATAAATTACGCATAATCGAAGTAGACGTGCCATTTCGATAAACAAAAGGAAAACATTCCGACAAACGACAAACAAAGAGCTTTTTCGATATAACGATACAAATGACTTGAGTCTCAAAATTCAAAAATATTCGAAAAAAGGTCACTATATTTCGGCACAACCTCCATCAGGTGATGAGCAACAACAATTCCCAGACAAAATTCACATTAGATATTCGCGAACGTATATAAAATTAATGACGACGCTGAAACAAATTGTTTATTGGACGAGCCGAAGGCGATCAAACAAATTATT
This sequence comes from Semibalanus balanoides, assembly GCA_014673585.1. Taxonomy (NCBI): domain Eukaryota; kingdom Metazoa; phylum Arthropoda; class Thecostraca; order Balanomorpha; family Balanidae; genus Semibalanus; species Semibalanus balanoides. The sequence goes on along the minus strand of VOPJ01016208.1, from coordinate 23,986 downwards.
TGAGCGCGATTCATAATGTTTATCAGCAACTGTCCGCGCGAGAAAGTAAAAAAAAAAAAAATTAGTCAAGTGAAGCAGCAATGCGTGGCTATATACCAAGCACGTACCAAGGCGCAAGGCTAGTGTAGTGAGCGCGAAGATAGCTGTCAAGTAACCAAATTTTACCCCTAAAGAATTTGGAAGCTGTTGGAGACGGGTCAACCAAACTAAAAAACATACAGCCGACCAATCATATAAGATATCATAGATGATGAATATAGAACATTTCCATTCTATATGGATAATGACAAAACTATCCTACTTCAAGCATGAACACATCAGCATTGAGGAAAAAACAGACAGCAGCATAAGAAAGGGCGTGTTCACACAAGAACAATGAAAAGATAAGGGGCGGTCGTCGACGACGCAAAGATCAAACAATTTAAACGAATCCAATAAATCAGGACCAAATAGGTATAATCCAGTAACAAAAGTAAGGGTCCTAAGTCCATATCCACTCGGCGTTTTCCCGATTATTCGGTTATGCTTAACATACGATCCAATAAACACACGCATTTATCGTAACAATATGTTAACCCGCCGAATAGAAGGTCTCATTGCATGATTGGTGTTAACAAGCAACTTTCGAAGTAGTTAATCTTCGAAAATTAATAATCAAATAATAAATAATAAATAATTCCAAAGTCCAATAACAGGAAAGTGTTATTAAGTGCCAAGCAGTTGAACGTAAAGTAAAGAAAAAATGTTATTCGAGATCTCAAACTGTCCAAACTAATATGTAAGCGAACTGACCACTTTGAGCTATAGCATCCCGGCCACTGACAAAACATGACCTACTCTACCGAGTGTACTTATCTATCGCACCGTGTATTAAATAATGTATGCAATAACTGCATCATGATAGTCTGTTAAATTTGCTGTCTCTGACTGAGCCTAATAGTGATTGATGTCTGTCAGATATTAGAATTTATGTGTTTGTTGATTAGTTCTAATTATAGATTATTATAATTAAGTTTATAGTGGAGATAAGTATATAATTAATAATGATAGTGTTATAAAGTGACAGGAAAAATAATATATAGATATATATAGATAAATTATAATATAATATAATATAATATATTGTATAGTCCATACATTATTATAGTTTCAGAAGATTAACTACTTCAAGTGCTTGTAAAACATGTAACACGTTCGCGATACTTGTTGTTAATTTTTCTGGGAATTGTGCTCATCACCTAGAAGTTATGTGCCGAAATATAGTGACCTTTTCGAATATTTTGAATTTGAGACTCAAGTCATTATCGTTATATCGAAAAACTTTGTTGTCGTTTGTCGAATGTTTCCTTTTGGTTTATCGAATGGCACTCTACTCATTATGAGTAACTTAGGGTGTACTGCAAACTGTTCCAGCGTTCAAGGATATTGGCAATTGTTATTTCTCGCCGCTTCTTTCAAGATCGTGCCATTGAGCAAACGTTTCACGTGCTCCAAGCCGGGTTAGCGTAAAACCCGAATTGTTCCAGATATGTTTAATGAAATCATAGTAGATACAGCGCGAAATACGCTAAGGTTTTCTGACCAATATTAAGCATAGGCCAAAAGAAAACCTGCGCAGATTTGTCACGAATTGACGTGACATAACAAATGCATAGCATAATCTTCATACAATCTGTGTTGTGTTTTAATTGTGATTCATTGTGGCATTCTATGGTTGCAGTTTGATCTTAGCTTTCAGAGCTTGACACTTCGTGAAAGAAAGCATTTCGATCTACCGTTTTATTAAAAGACACGGTGAAAACAGACCTAACTTGTGATCTAATTATTCATTAACGAAATTTATAGCTGAACACGACGTCATAACATTTTCGGACAGCAACACAATTGAAACCCATAAAAGCGCCAATATATATAGAAGCCTCATATCCAGCCGAGTCGCACAATCGAAAAATCGAGTGGGAACCCATGGGCACCAGCCATAAGTTCCTGCCACCAGCCGGCTAGGACCCCTGCCGACGACAAAAATACGTATACTGCCTTTCACAACAAAAAACCAAGGCCTTCAAGCGGCTGAGGTCCCCTCAGGCCGAAGGAGAACCACCAAGGCCAATCGAGGGTTCATCAGACCAGCTCAGGGCCCATCAAGCTGACAGAGGGCCCCTCAGGCCAAGCGAGGGTCTTTCAGGCCAAGCGAGAGACACTCAGATCAACCGAGGGTCCCTCAGGCCCACTCAGGACCCACTCACGCCGACCGAGGTCGCCTCAGGCATACCAAGGGTCACTCAGGCCGACTAAAGCCCCTCAAGCCGACAAAGAGTCCCTCAGGCCGACAAAGAGACCCTCAAGCCGAATAAAAGCTTATCAGGCTGACCAAGGATCCGTCAAGCTGGACGAGGCTCCCTGAAGCCGATTGAGTGCCGCTTAAGTCGACCAAGGGCCCCCTAGACAAACCGAACTTCTATCCAGGCCAACTACGGACCCCTCCAGGACAAGGAGTCCCCCTCAGGCCGAAAAAGAACTCGTCAGACCGACTGAACCCCTTCAGGCTGACCAAGGGCCCCCATCAAGCCGACTGAGGTTCCCTCAAGCCAATCGAGGGCCGATACCCCGACCGAGGGCCCCTATGCCGACCAAACTCCCCTCCAGGCCCAACAAGGCTTACTCAGGCTGACCGAGGGCTCGTCAGTTCAACGAAGGGCCCCCTCAGTCCAACCTCAGTTAACCTCCTGGAAGAGCCATAGACCCACAGGCTCCCTTGGCTACGATAACCCGATGCATATTGATGGCTCGATCACCTCAATGTTCTTTCGTATCAAACAATTATTTTAGCACGGATGTTGGATATTTAAGATATTGCAATACCAAGGAGCCAAAAAGACTGTATTCGTTTTCTGCCTTTATGCTGACAAAATGTCAGGATAAACGCGGTTTTCGAAGATTTTCAATTTATACTGACATTTGTCATTTAAAATGAACACGTATTTTGATGGGAGACGTCCAGATTCTCATTTATACTGACATCTCTGATAGTCACGATAAAAGGTTATCCACATTTTTGATTGCAAGAAATGAAAATGTTCAGGCCGGTCGTCAGTATCTCAAGAAACCATTTTTCCTCCTTCCCTTGCAAATATGAAGCAAAATATTAAGCAGAAGTGTAATCGCCAAATTATCTGACAAAAGTCAGGATAAGCGCGATTCGAAAATTCGAATTAAAATAGCCACAGAATGCGCGTTGAAGGGTTTTGTGGTTTCACCTGAAAATTGTCTGTCGTCCCGAAAATCTCTTCAATTATCCTGACTCGAGCTTGAGTCAGGATAAATGTCAGCATACGGTCAGAAAAAAAATGAACGAAAAAAACGGTATCAGATAAACCAGAAACGAAAGTACATTATCTTTCACTAATATTCAGCAAACATAAACTCACACCAATTCCACTGAAACCATAGCCAGTCCGACCGCAATTCGTCATGCTTCCCCACGCTAATTGCTAATCGAAACGCTTGCCAACCTTGTATAAATACCTGCCACCAATCTGTTATATGATAAAAAAAACGCAGTCGCACGATGAATCACAATGCTCTGTACTAAGATAAATACTTTGAGAGAAACACAACTCATTAAACAAATACGCATCAAAAAAGAACCACTGTTTGGGACACCTGAAATTTGGAGACATAAATTTGTAAAACTTTGGGGCCAAGACAACCTATTTGGAGGCTCCACCAACTTTGGGCTCGGGCCCTCCCAAAGAGATACAAAGTTCCGCCCCTAGTACATTTCCATTACTAAGGGATTCTATAGAATGCCTGATTCTTCACATTGCCTGTAACATATATATAACTTGAGTTACTTAAATTCCAGTCAAACTACAGTTCAGAATAATTTAGATAACGTTTTGAATAGCTAACTAAAACTTCTCCACTACTATAGCTGGCCTATACCTGGGAGTGTGCGAGCGTGTGTGTGCGTGCGTGCGTGCGTGCGTGCGTACATGCGTGCGTGCGAGCGTGAGTGCGTGCGTGAGCGCGTGCGTTTGTGTGTGTGTGTGTGTGTGTGTGTGCGTGTGTGTGCGTGTGTATGTGTGTGTATGTGTGTGTGTGTGTGTGTGTGTGTGTGTGTGTGTAGGTGTGTGTGTGTGTGTGGGCGGTGCCGTGTGGGTCAGATTCCCGAAGCGAAATGCAGCTGTGCCACTGGACAGGGAAGTATAGACATGCACGACGGCGAGAGGCTCATTGTGGTGAGAACATGTTTGTCTGCTTTCTCTTTTCTGTCTGAACACTTACACGTCTGTCTGTTTTCGCCTCGAAGCTGGTGTGTCGTGTACCGTATACCAAAGAGTGGCTGATCGGCAGTCCAAAGTGAGCAGGCTCCTCACAGTGCTCTTATGTCAAATCGATAGCTATAGTCCGAGGAAAGGTTTCTATTATTGCAGTTCATTGCTAGCAGTAAATGGCTTGCAGGAGAAAGTTCACATGCCGCAGCCGTCAAAAATTGAATTCCAGTGGCGAATGTATTCGGCACATACTACGTCATTGTAGCCGATAATGCACGCCAGCCAATTCTGAAGCATTCAGCACACCAAATTAATGACGTAAGACCCCGTATTTTAACTCAAGGGAGCTAAAATAAAAGCCTTAAATTTAAGCCATGTCAATAGTTCATAAGCCATTGGCCAGAAAAAGGCAGCTCCCAACCATAGTTAAAACTTTTAGTTTAATTTAATAAATTGATCTGGGTTCCTTATGGCTTGCAAAGTTGTATCCTGCTGTTTGCATGCTATACTGAATGCAAGTTAAGAGTTCATAATAGGCATCAATGAAAGTCCAAGTTTCAAGGCAATCAATGAGAACAGCATGTTTACCTAGCTGACCAGGTCAGAAAACTGGTTGTAATGGAATTAAAAATAGTATTCGACCATTATAAAGACATCCTGCCGAGTTACAAGCAATGCATTTTAAGAACAAATGACATTGATCTGCTCAAATCAATTCGATTAGAAGTCACAAACAACTTTACTATCAGCCAACAGCATTGTCTAAACTATACCCAACAAACTGAAATGGATATATTTCTTCAGATCACATTGCGCCTCTGAGCAATGTAAAGTCTTATTCTCATTTTTTTGGCTTATCCTGACTTTTTGTCAAGATAAACACGATTTGCAAATATTTTTGAGTTATCCTTACATTTGTGTCAGTATAAATTAAGCGATGTGTATTTCAAAGGGGTCGGTCTAGATCCGAATTTATCCTGACTTTGGAGCATGTCATGATAAGAAGTTGAATCCTGACTTGACGACAGAGGTGCAAAATCTTACGCACTTGCCCACGTGCGAAGGTGACCGATTTGCAACTTACTTGTACTTTTATATCAACTTTTTCGTTATTACATAATAATATAGAGATGTTTAGCACTTTGGGGGAAATCTTTACACACTAAGTGATTTGTAAATGATTTTGGTGTTATTAAAATATTTTCAGGTCTCAGGTGTGAAGGACTTGTGAAGTTATTATTTTACCACTCCAAAAAATATTCCTAAAAACAGCGGCTGAGCGCTGCAAAATCTTACGCAAAAAAGTGGGTGACCCTATTCCTTCACCATTGCGACTTTGACCAAGTGCGCGCACTTCGGATGTGACCATTGTGACTATGGCGTGAAGGTTTACTTTCAGGCTTCAAGCGACATGCACATTTTCCTTCATGTGGTGGCTTTGAAATTCGTGGCAGCTGGCAGGGTTTTGTTTATGCCAAAATATGTGTGTTCAAGGCTGAAGTGCAGCAGGTTGATTTTGATTTTTGCAAGGCTTTTATTTTAATTTGTTGTTGATAGTCACTTAGAATGAGTTCCAATGGAATAGTAATTTGCTGATATTGTGATCTTAACTCTTCTCCTAATTCTGGCCCTTCACCTTGGAAAGGAGGACAAAAGTAGGTACCTAATAAAACAGCATGTTGTAACTTGTAAGGAAACATCAAGAGCGTTTGTCGGAATTCGGAACGAAACCGCGAGTTAGAAATTAGTTCTGGAACAAAAATTTTATTCTCAGGCCGGTGCTGATGCAACAGGTAAGATGAGTTAAAGGCTTGGAGGTGGGACCTGGGCAGGGGCGTAGCTTATCCGGAAAGGTGGAGGGGGGGGGGGCCTGAGCGAGGAAAAATCGCTTAAAGAACCATCAAAATCCACACAAATACAGATTTCTCACGGATTTTACTCACTTCCTCATCCAAGTTGGGGTGCTGAAGCCAAGTTGGAGGGGGATTCCTCAACTGAATAGGAAACTTCACTCCTGGACCTTGGTCATCTTTTATTCTGGCATATTTTCTCGGGCTCGTCCAAAAAGATGAAAGAACAGTGCAGTGGTGATACTTATCCATACAAGTTGGGGGGGGGGGCTTAGCTGGCAAAAACTGTTTTTATGCTACATATACCTAAATCAACAAAAATGCAGATTTCTCCCGGATTTGACCCACTTCCTCATCCAAGTTGGGGCTATTTACTCGGACGTCCCCGCCTTAGTTATTAGTTAATCCCTGCAATATACCAAACACTTGATACAGAATATCACATTTAGTAAGTACATATGTGTTCCCCAAGACGTTTTGCACTATAACTAATTTTAACTTCAATAATTAATGTCTCACCGCTCTCTTGTGCCTTCCGTCGCCAAACCTTGTTTACGCAAACAGCTGATTGTCTGTATTACTTCGTCGGCATAAATATAGTGCTCCACTTCTACCCTTTATTATAGGGGACGTTGGGAAACTGGGGTTTTCGGGTGGGGGAAGTTGAGAAAAGAGGTTATTGGGTGAAGATGAAGGCATTCAATTGAATGTCTAAACCCCCAAAAAATGAACATCGCTACTAAATTGAAGCAGCGGTATTAGTTAGAGCTGCAACTTTATCCTATAATTCGAACACTCGGGAAGGACGCCGAGCTACTAAACAAAAGCTAGGGTATTATTAGAGCTGCAATTTTATCCTATAATTCGAACACTCGAGAAGGACACTGCTAATAAATTGAAGCTGCGGTATTATTAGAGCTGCAGTTTTATAATATAACACCGCACTAAACACCACTACTCCTGTCCGACAGAGCTGCAGCCTGCAGCCAGCGGCGGCTGGTCCGGCAAAGCTGCAGCCAGTGGCGGCCGGTGCAGAAGAGCTGCAGCTCGCTTTTAACCTGCGCCGGGCCGGGGGGAGTATTTAGATACCCTCCTCAGGTTTTCCTGGATATCGGGAAAACGGCGGCGCGTAGCGCAGCCAAATTTTCAGCACCTGTTCATTCATCTTCTATACAGCTTTTGTTATTTTTGACAATAGGTCATGTCAGGTCAGGTCACCAGGCTAGGTCATGTGACCCCACCTCCAAAAAAGTTTGCGGTCCCAACAAAGCTCACAGTTTTTGGCGATCGGTTTCGTACTTACAGGATTTCATTAAGAGCATGAACTACCTACAGTTCGGGCAATATCGCAATATTTTTTAATCGGTTTTTACCTAAGGTCAGTGTCCCATATTCCTGACCTCTCCATTATAAGTTGAATCGGGAAAATAAGCCAAAATGCTTCCTATATACAGAAAGCAGCATTGGATCAGGCCCAATTCTTTCAGTCATGTTTTTTAGCTCATTCTGGGAATGATCTAAGGTGCAATTGTGCTCACGGGAATCTCTAACAAGGTCATCTGGGTCAATGCAAAGCAATTAATATTTGTTAATAACTCTTGATAATAAAGAGATAGAGACGAGCGGTTGACACCACTGTGTTCGTCTTGTCTGGGCCGCGTCGCCCCATATGCAACATAACCTACCTGGGTCACCAAATGACCTTGACGTGAGGTCAAATTTTGAAATGGACCTTTTCAGGTCACCAAGTATATGTTTCAAAGCGCCTCGACGAGACAAACAAGATGATGGTGTTGAAATAATTGCTCTATCCTTCTGAGATAAAAAGTTATTCAGGAAAACAAACTCTACCAAAAAACTGCATTTTTTACCTTCGACGACCTCTGAAGCCTTAACTATTGATCTGAGCTCAGTTTTGAGGAAACCTAGTGCGATTGCTTTTTGATTAGCTTTCGATTTCTTTTTTCGTTTGCTCCTAGCTATCATAGTTTCCGAGATAATTGGGGTATCTGGAGCTATGCCCTAAATCTGGAAAATCTGGCCTTCGATGACCTCTGGTAACCCTAATATTGACCTGAGAAAATTGTTCACCGAAATGGTTTCCAAATCCCTTTTGACGAGGTCTCGAACGGTATTTTTGGCTTATGTCTATTGTCTATGTCCCATAGGAGCCGAGTTAGAAGTGGGTAGTCGAAACACCCCCGGCCCGAGGAAGGTGGCGCCGAGCTCCGGCCCGGCACGGGTTAAAATGATGTTTGAAAGAGATATAAATCATGCTGAGAGTTATTGTGACTCAATTTTTGTGTTCGCTGACCATTTGACACTGATGCATCTCTGCTTGACGAATTAAACGGTTTTTATTTGTCCTAAAAAACTTGTTATCAAGTGATAAGTGCATAGACGTTTTCCAACGATGGATTATTTTGCAGAAATGTTTTAAAACATCTTAAGATGTTTTTAAATGTTTTTAGTAATGAAGTTTTTAGTATTTTTCCTTAACTAACGCAACTTTTGCAAGCGATTTTTGTCTTGAAATGTCTCTCAGAATTTTGCAATATGTTGGTAAGAATAAAGTATGTTACAAAATTGTGATTTGGTGGTAACTTGCAAGATAAAATTTCGCTTATCAGCAATTGCGAAACTTGTGTCATGCCGCGAAGCGGAGCGAAATATTCCGTTTTTGACTGTGAATAGCTGGATTTTGACTGCTTCTCAGGCAATTTTCACGTACAATTTTTTAACTTTCTCTGAAAAATGTTTGATCCTATAAAGAGCATTGTTTTTCACTTATAGTGCACGGAACGCGCGACAGGCGTATTTGTCTTGAATACCCCCAAATATTCCTGTAGTGGGATTTGCTCCTGATGCCCCCCCCCCCTCTGGGCCCAATTTTACTAAGTGCTGTAAATGGCGCAAGTACGGCATGCCGTGAATGGGGTGCTCAGAATGCTGCACTGATGTAACCACGGTGTTTGGTTCGTCCTGTGACGTCAGCATGTGCTAGTCGGTAGAGCGCTAGGCTGGTGGTATGAATGTCCCCGGTTCAATCCCGATAATTGCATGTTTTGTAGGCCAGCGTACCATTATGTCGTATACTAACCCATTCACGGCACTTGGTCAGATTGGGCTCTGGGTAAGATTGGGCTGGATTCGTCAGTACTCATAGCTCTATGCTCTTGGTCTCGACTGATCCTTTGTTTGAGGCACCTACCGACCCTTCAAACGGACGTAAGGAGCAGAATCGGATCATGCTCTCGAGTCTCGCGTTCAGGCGCGGCGCACTCAACACCGAGCTATCAAAATGATACACGGATCAGCCATGCGTTAATGACGACACCAAAACTGAGGAATACAAGGTTTTCTGTGATGTTCAGTTCTTGTTGACGGCCTGTTAAAGAAATACTGCCTCAACAGTCGACGTTGAATTGTCGATGACATATTTGCTCAATAATTAATGATGCCGCTTTCACGAAAATGTGTCTACCTATGTTGCATGCTTTTGTGTTAGGCTTATCAAAACACAGACCGACTATAGCCCTCTACTCTCAACTTATCGGTAAAATATGTCATATGCATAACACAAATAGAGGGCAGGGAACAGGGCAGGGCACCGGGAATACCAGGGCACGGGAGGGCGGGGTACCAGGTAAGGCACAGGAGGGCAGGTGCACAGGAGAGCAGGGCACAGGAGGGCAGGACACAGGAGGGAAGGACACAGGAGAGCAGGGTACAGGTGGGCAGGGCACGGGAGGACGGGGCACACGGCAGGGCACAGGAGAGCAGGGCACAGGAGGAAAAGGCACAGGAGGGCAGGGTACAGGATGGCAGGGCACAAGAGGACAGGGCACCAGATAGGGCACAGGAGGGCGGGGCACAGGATGGCAGGGCACAGGATGGCAGGGCACAGGAGGGCAGGGCACAGGAAAAGTCAGGGCAGACATGAAGGGCAGGGCACAGGAAAGCAATGGGCATCATGAGGGCAGCGGCACTAATAAAGCAGGCATAGGAGGGCAGGGCAACAGGAGGGCAGGGCACAGGAGGGCAGGGCACAGGAAGGGCAGGGCAACAGGAGGGGCAGGGTTCAAGGAGGGCAGGGCACAGGAGGGCAGGGCAACAGGAAGGGCAAGGGCACAGGAGGCAGAGGCACAGAGGGCAGAGCACAGGAGGGCAGAGCACAGGAGGGCAAGAGCACAGGAGGGCCAGAGCAGCAGGAGGGGCTAAGAGCACAGGGAGGGCAAGAGCACAAGAGGGAAGAGCACAGGAGGGCAGAGGCACAGTGAGGCAAGAGCCAGGAGGGCAGAGCACAGGAGGGCAGAGAGCACAAGGAGGGCAGAGCAAGGAGGCAGAGCACAGGAGGGCAGAGCACAGGAGGGCAAGAGCACAAGGGGGCAGAGGCACAGGAGGGCAGAGCACAGGAGGGCAAGAGCATCAGGAAGGGCATGAGCCACAGGAAGGGCAGAGCACAGGATGGCAGAGCACAGGAGGGCCCAGAGTCACAGGAGGGCCAGAGCACAGGAGGGCATGAGCAACAGAAGGGCGAGCACAGGAGGGCAGAGCAAAGGAGGGCAGAGCACAGGAGGGCAGAGCACCAGGAGGGCAGAGCAAACAGGAGGGCAGAGCACAGGAGGGCAGAGCACCAGGAGGGCAGGGCACAGGGCAGGGCACAGGGCAGGGCACAGGGGCAGGGCACAGGGCAGGGCACAGGGCAGGGCACAGGGCAGGGCACAGGGCAGGGCACAGGGCAGGGCATTAGACATCGTGATTCAGTCTTTGCTTCAAGACATTATTTTGGTAAAGATTAAATTTAAGAACTGCATTGGTTTTCAAATACACAACGTGGTGTCCAAAAATACTATTACCGGCCGATAACAAGAAGAAGACAGATAAAGTTGTTACACAGGGTTAGGAACTCATATGACATGTTCAAGGGCCCTTTCGACTGGCTCAGCGACCCTTTATGTCTAGCTAGAGGCCATCTGACTTGCCTAGGAGCCCCTCCAATCTGCCCAGCGACTGTTCTGGTCGGGCTGCGCTGACTGCAAAGCGGCGTGGGGGGCATCCTTTAAGCAAAGCGCGCCTCCTTTAAGCACAGAGGGGCCACCTGTATGCACAAAGAGGCCTCCTTCAAGCACAAAGGGGTCATCCTTCAAGTACAGGGGGCCTCCTGTAATCACAGGGGGCCTCCTTTAGGCACAGAGAAATCTCCTTCAAGTACAAGAGGGCCTCCTGTAAACACAGAGAGCCTCCTCCAGGCACAGGGCCTCCTTCAAGTACATGGAGCCCCCTGTTAGCACGACCACAAGGCATACCACTGTATCTTTTGCATACCACTGCCTTCTTTATGCACGAAGGGTTCTTCTTTTTGCACGGAAGGGGCCTCATGTCCCCGCGTAGGAGGCTTCCTTTTCGCAAGGGGCCTCCTTATCAAATAAACATTGGGAATGCAAAAGGAACATTGGAGATGCAAAATTTGGCATCTGGGTGCAAGTGCATCATCAAAAGTATACAAAATTGCATCCTTGCATGCCACAACATCCTCTGCACACCACTGCATCCTTTGCATACCACTGCATCCTTTGCATACCACTGCATCCTTTGCATACCACTGCATCCTTTGCATACCACTGCATCCTTTGCATACCACTGTATCCTCTGCACACCACTGCATCCTTTGCATACCACTGCATCCTTTGCATACCATTGCATCCTCTGCACACCACTGCATACTTTGCACACCACCGCATCCTCTGCACACCACTGCATACTTTGCACACCACTGCATACTTTGCACACCAGCGCATCCTCTGCACACCACTGCGTCTCCTACGGCCTACACAACACTGCACTCCCTGTGCACTACCGCAGCACTCCCTGTTCACTACTGCATTCTGATTCACCACTGCACTGGTAGGTGTGCCGACAAAACTTCTAAGGAATCACTTTTAACGACATAACTTCCCAGTCAAAGCTTACACGCGTCAAAACTGCCAATGGAAAAGCTTCTAATGGAAAGACTTCTTCGCGTCAAAAATTCCAAAGAAATAACTTCTAAACGACAAAACCTCCAAACGTCAAAACTTCCAAAGCAAGAACTTCTTCGTGACAAAACTTATAATGAAATTACTTTTAATTCAAAAACTTCTTAGGGACAAAACTTCTAATGGCAAAACTTCCAAACGACAAAACTTCCAACCGTCAAAACTTTCAAAGCAAAAACTTCTTCGCGACAAAAAATCAAATAAAATAACTTCCAATCCTAAAACTTCTAAGCGACAAATCTTCTAATGGCAAAACTTCCTAGCGTCAAAACTTTCAACCATCAAAACTTCCAACCGTCACAGTTTAAAATCGTCACAACTTGCCACCGTCAAAATTTCCAAAGCAAAAATAGATCGCGACAAAACTTCCAATGAAATAACTTCCCATCCCAAAAGGTTAGCCCGCGCACTGCAAGGAGGGATTTTCTCCCCCTTAGGTTTTTGCAGGCGTAGTGGAAAAACGGTGTCGTGCAGCGCCGTCTTATCTAGCACATACGTTTTTTTACAATCGAGTACATCTGTTTGGGTATCAATTGCCAACACTTTATAAAAGTTTGGACTTCATATCATCACAGGTCAGGTCACAAGGTCACCTCAAGTGACCTTACCTCCAAAAATGTTTGTGGTCGTGGCAAAGGTACAGTCTTTTCCCAAAATATTTGAAACTTGCAGGATTTGATGAGGTTATCAGTACCTGCAATTCGTTGTTCTCGGATTTTTCGTATCGGTGACCGAGGGTCAAGTTAATTTTCTGACCTCCCATGATATTAGTGAACGGAAAAATAAACAATTGCTTCCTTTTCTGATAATTTTCATTGGATCAGGCCATTCTTTCTGAATCATGTCATTTTAACTCATGATTGATGACCCAGGTGCACTTGTTGCTCAGTGATCTCTGCAAGGTCATCTGAGGTCATCAGCATTGTTTTGCTAATAACTAGCGATAAGAATAAAGATAGAAAGGATGACTCCAACATGTTTGTCTCGTCAAGCCGCCGCGTTGCCGTATATGCACGTGACCTACCTGGGTCACCAAATGACCTTGTCCTGAGGTCCAATTTATAAGTTGACCTAAACAGGTCACTATAAATATGATTTTTTAAAAGTGCATTGACGAAACAAACACGATGGCGTCAAAATTATATCCCTATCTTTATTATGTGAAATGCTTTTCACAAAAACAGCTTTGCCAAACAAAGCCTTTTTGACCTTTGATATTCTGGAGCCTATGCTATTGGCCTGATCTAAAATATAAGGACCTTTCGGCGATTTTTTTTTCAAGAGCTTTCAATTATTTGTTTTCGTCGGTTCCTAGCTATCCTAGTTTCCGAGATATTTGGGAGTTTCTGAAGCAAAAATCTAAATCCGGAAAATTGTATCTTCGATGACCTCTGGTAACCTCAATTTTGATCTGACCTATGAAAAGACTGGTGTACTTTCGACAGAGCTTGTCTCGAGCTATCTAAGGACCCTTTCCGCTTGTCGCTACGTAGCGTACTTTTCAAAATGTCAAGGGCGGAAATTACCCCCCCCCCCGGCTGTTCATGTTCGGCGTGAGCCCCCTCATGCAGTGCGCAAATTAGGTTAGGTTAGGTTAGGTGGGGTTAGGTGTGGTTAGGCTAGATTATAATTTTTGATTTGTAAGTTCTTATTTTACAAGTTTTGACGCTTGTAAGTTTTTCATTATAAGTTTTGACTTGTGAGTTTTAGTTTTAGAAGTTTTGACGCTTATATTTTTTCATTAGAAGTTTTGACGCTTGGAAGTTTTTTCATTAGAAGTTTTAGTGCTTGGAAGTTTTTTCATTAGAAGTTTTGACGCTTGAAAGTTTTTTCTTTATAATTTTTGACGCTTGTAAGTTTTTTCTTTGTCATTTTTTACTCTTGGAAGCTTTTGCTTGAGAGGTTTTGGCATTAGAGGTTTTGACGCTTGTAAATTTTTCATTAGAAGCTTTGACTGTTGGAAGTATTGTCGCTCGGAAGTTTTTGTTTTAGAAGTTTTGTCGCGAAGAAGTTTTTGTATTGGAAGTTTTTTCTTTAAAAGTTTTGTCTTCTGAAAGTTTTGTCATTGGAAGTTTTAACGCTCAGAAGTTTTGACGTTTATAAGTTTTTACATTGGACGTTTTGACGCTTGTAAGTTTTCGCATTGGAAGTTAACTCATTAGAAGTTTTGTCGCTTGGAGTTTTTTCATTAAAAGTTTTGACTGTTAGAAGTTTTGACGCGTAGAAGTTTTTCCTATGGAAGTTTTAGCTTGGAAGTTTTGACGTTGGAAGTTTTGCATAAGAAGTTTGTATGTGGAATCGCACTGGTATTCAGATAATTCAATGGCGTGCAGGGGATGCAGTGGTGTGCAGAGGATGCAGTGGTGTGCAGGGAATGAATTGGTGTGCGAAGGAATGCAGTGGTGTGCAAGAGGATGCCAAGTGGTGGTGCAGGAAGATGCAGGGTGGTGGTGCAGAAGGAGGTGCAGTGGTGAGAGGAATGCAGTTTTGGTGTGCAGAGGATGCAGTGGTGTGCAGTAGGATGCAGTGGTGTGCGCAAGGATGCCGTGCTGCGCAGAGGAAAATTGCATGAGGTGGTGCGTAGAGGATGCAGTTAAGTGGCGCAGGAGGATGCAGTGGTGGGGTGCAGAGGATGCAGTGGTGTGCAGAGAATGACAGTGGTAGAATGTAGTAAGATGCAGTGGTGGTGCAGAGGATGTAGTGGTGTGCAATATACAGTGGTGTGCAGAGGATAGCAGTGGTGTGCAGTGGAGGATGCAAGTGGTGTGCAGAGGTGTGCGTGGTGTGCCAGAGGTATTGCGCAGTGGGCAGGGATGTCAAGGGTGGTGCAGACAGATGCAGTGGTGTGCAGAGGATGCAAGTGTGGTGTGCAGAAAGGAATTGCAAGTGGTGTGCAAGAAAGGATGCAGTGGTGTTGCAGATAGGATGCAAGTGGTGTGCAGAGGAGCAGTGGTGTGCATAGGATGCAGTGGTGTGCAGAGGATGCAGTGGTGTGCATGACAATGCAGTAGTGTGCAGAGGATGCAGTGGTGTGCAGAGGATGCAGTGGTGTACAGAGAATGCAGTGGTGTGTAGAGTATGCAGTGGTGTGGAGAGGATGCAGTGGTGTGCAGAGGATACAGTGGTGTACAGAGGATGTAGTGGTGTGTAGAGGATGTAGTGGTGTGCAGAGTATGCAGTGGTGTGCAGAGGATGCAGTGGTGTGCATGATAATGCAGTGGTGTGCATGATAATGCAGTGGTGTGCAGAGGATGTAGTGGTGTACAGAGGATGCAGTGGTGTGCAGAGGATGCAGTGGTTTGCAGAGGATACAGTGGTGTGGCATATGATCAGTGGTGTGCAAGGAATGCCAGTGGTGTCAGAGGTATGCCAGTTGGTGTGCAGAGATGTAGTGGTGTGCAGACGGATGCAGTGGTGTGCAGAGGATGCAGTGGTGTGCAGAGGATGCAGTGGGAATGCAGAGGATACAGTGGTGTGCAGAGGATGCAGTGGTATGCAGAGGATGCAGTGGTGTTCAGAGGATGCAGTGGTGTGCAGAGGATGCAGTGGTGTGCAGATGATGCAGTGGTGTGCAGAGGGTGCAGTGGTGTGCATAGGATACAGTGGTGTGCATAGGATACAGTGGTGTGCAGATGATACAGTGGTGTGCAGAGGATGCAGTGGTGTGCAGAGGATACAGTGGTGAGCAGAGATATAGTGGTGTGCAGAGGATACAGTGGTGTGCAGGGGATGCAGTGGTATGCAGAGGATGCAGTGGTGTGCAGAGGATGTGTTCGACCGAAGCAGAGGATGCAGTGCTGAACCTATGCATCAAGGGTGTAGGTTCTTATTTGGTCGAAGCCGTTTCACCACCTCAACTTGTAGCTCAGCACCCTCAACTTTTGCATCAGCCCTTTAAACTTAAAAGCAGGTATTTGACATAAAACAACAATCAAAAGGGAACGATAATTAAATACAATAACAAATCAAAATTAAACGTAACATGTTTCCTGTATATTGAACGAAATAGCGATTTATGAAGGGAAAATCAGATGAAAATAAACTTGCATTTTGATACGATAGGCTGGAGCTGAGTTCAGCCTCCTCAACTGATTTTGAGAAACTACACCACTGCTATGCACAGTGTGCACTGTACAGTGTGCACAGTTGTGAGGAAAACATATTGATTTATTTTTTGCTGATTCGATTGTTTTTTAATAAGAAATCATGGATATATGATAACAAAATACAACAGAGGAAAAAGTACCAATGACAAAAAGGGTTTTGATGTTAAACGATGCTAGAGCTTATCCCTATTCCCTGCGGGGCAGATTCTGCCCCTCACCGGTAGCTTCAGAACCATTACGTCTATCGTCTTGAAACTTTTGGACTTTACCTAAATATGAATGAGGCGTGTTCTATCAAAATTTTGAAAAAAATCGGTCCGGCAGAGGCGGCTCCAGGGTCATGTTTTTGGGAAATGGTTACGAATGTGGTCGTGCGGCGCATACTTCCTTCGTAGTTTGTGGTGGAATAAAAGCGTCAGGAACTAAGTCACTGATGTATACATTATACATAATACATAATTGGATTACACATATTTTGGGGCAGAGGCGCACTCAGGTAATAAAATTGGGAGGGCGATTTTCCCTCAGTCAATTTAGGCCCAACTTCAAATAAGCAAGATGATAAAAAGGCGTTGCGTCAGCATGGTGGCCCCCCCCCAACGTTGTTTACCTGAATCCGCTATGCACAATATGTTACATTTAACAAATTACAGCAACAAATTCCACATGTGACGTTCCCACGTCCCAAACACTCATGAACAGCAAATATTTTGTATCCAAAAATCCCCAAAAAAATATCCCTGAGTACGCATATGATTTTTAATTTTTGTACTTGTCCCTTTCATACCTTATAGACCATGACATTGAAAGCTCAAAAACGTTTTTTGCATAAAAATTGGTTCACATGGCCACAATAACCTTTAAAAATACACCTAAAATTTTCGTATTTTTTGCCCCTTAGACCACCATTTTTGAACAAAAAAGCAACTTTGGGGTCCCAAAAGAAAGAGTTTGTCACGACGAATCGAATGATGTTCGTCCCATCAAAATCGGCCGAGCGGTTCTCGAGATCTCTGGGGGGCAGAATCTGCCACCCACGCAGGTAAACGTAATTCGGGCCGCCCGCAGGAATAGGGTTAAAGGGACACTGCCTCTTCCGGATGATATCGCAAAAACATGCTAAAACAAGTCTAGGGGACTAAATGTTATTTTTAATCGTCCTCTTAAAGCGCATTAAAGCAGCAGAAATACAAAGAACTATCATTTATCTTATTTTTCATAATAATATAAAAACGGTTTGCGATTTACACACACCACTAGATAATATGGCAGCGATTGAGCGCCAAATTCAGCGTAGTTCAGACATTTCCTTTTTTGTAAACAACACTGTACAGGGAATACCTTATAACAATGTAGGCAATCCGATAAAAAAACTTTGTTGGAGAAAACTTTATCAATGGTTAGAGCAAAAAATCATCTATCCCTTCGGAAAAATGCTTCCCTTTATGCCTATTAATGAGTTTAATTCAGACATAATAATACATTTTTTCTGACACTACAAATTTCGACAGAATGCTTGAGCAAAAAACATAATTTCCCATAGTTGCACAACGCTCCAATTAATTGCTTTTTACGTAGTGGTGGCGGACTCGTCAAGCTCATTGGCTAGAAGAAAACTGGACTTTGAACGATGATATTGGGCGACTGGGCGCGAATAAAAAAACAAATGGTGCTTATCAAATCTGATTGTTATTTATCATATCAAATTTTACTTTGAACAGAAAGTGACCCTTTAAGCAAAAACTGTTTTGAATTTAGAAAGAGCACTGGATCAATAATCCAAGAGGTGGGGCATTTCACGACATTTCGACCATTTTTATCCCAAATTACACCCTCATCTCTCACTTTTTGTTAAAGATTAATGTATAGGGTAATCTTGGGTCCTAAATTCATCTGTGCAAATATGAGCTCGATCTGACCTCAGGTTATCGAGTTATAGCCTCGGGCATTTTGCAGGGTCACGTTGCCAGAGGTGTTTTCGAAGGCCGAAAGGACTAGGCATTTGAACTTACAAATACTTACAAATACTTGATATGCTGAGTTAACAATAAAACAATTTTTTTTTTCCTAGATTTTTTGCGTGACCGTTTGGAAATGACCTTGACCGACGTGACCGGTTGTGACATTTTTTTTAGATGTACTCGTGTGACTTGGGTACAGCCTCATGATTTCAATGTTGTGCCTTCTCAATCAAATACTTGTCAATGTCTTGTCTAACAATGCAACCAAATAAAAAAGGTTGCGTTTTTTCCCCGCTAATTTCCAATTTGGCCATCTATATACGGTTGCGTGTTTCGAAATACCCCAAGGGGAGGGATAACGGCAAATATCTGCAAGCTATGGAAGACCGAATTTGGACGGGGTCCTTTCACCATTTGATCTTGGCCGTGGTCTATTGAAGAACGGGAGGGTGCTGTATATAATTTATCGCACTTTTGGTCTAATATGAGTGGACCAAATTGGAACAAAATTCTCACGGCTCAAAACCACCAAACAATTTCGTTGCAGAGACGAACATCATGCTCCAAACCTTGGGACCTATTTGGACAGTTATCTTTAACATTCGAATCAGCGTGGTTTCAAAAACGCGTTGTGGAGAAGAGTTTGAATATTACTTTGGTTAATTCTATTACGTGGACAAATAGAAGACAAAAAAAGTACAAAAAACGTTGCAGACGACGCCATTTCAAGAACATATCAAAACTGATTTGGACAAGAATCTTCACCATTCGATCCGGCGTGGTTTGAAACGTTTTGGTGGACAGTTTTAGCTAATTTGATTCAATCTAAGTGGACCAAATTTGGACCGAAACCAACAATATTACTGGTGGTTTGGTCCGATTTTGGTCCACTTAAATTCATACGCAAAGTTTTTAAAACTAAATACGCCCGCCGTTGCTTTGAAAAAGCCAGATTGAAATGGGTGAAGATGCGTGTCCAAATCGTCCCAATAGTTTCGAGAGCATGACGTCATCTGCACTATTTTAGCGTCTTTTGTGTCCCTAAGTGTGGATGGTCCCACGTCCAGGATTTAATCAAATGTAGACAAAACTTGTCCACCACATACGTTTGTAGAACCAGGCAGTTGTTATCGATATTGGTGACTAGATCCGAACAAAATCAGTGCTATTAGGTTCTGAGCATGACGTCATCTGCAAATTATTTTTAGCTTTTTTGGGTCTAATTGGTCCAACTTACACCTTGAACGAATTAGATTCTTTAAAACTGTCCCACCACAACCGTTTTTCAACCACGCCGGCATCGAACATGGTTTGAAGAGATACGGTCCCAATCGGTACATTCGTGTCGGAGACATGAGGTCCTCTGGCAACGATTATTGGTCGGTTTGGGCTGTTTTGGTCCAATTTGGTCACTTATAATAAGTACTCAAAGGTCGAGTAGGACTCTATAGGCGGGCCGCGGGCTTTTGGACCGGAAGCCAAGAATCAAATGTGAAGATCTCGTGTCCTAAATTGGGACCCCACCTCATCGTTCGGAACTATGTAACGTCATCTTGCATGATTTGTGGTGGGTTTGGTCTGAATAATTGGTACAATAGATTCAAATCAAAAAGTTGATAGCAACTTCTTGAAGAACACTGTTTTGGCCAACACCAGATTGGTTAGAAGAAGACACCGCTTACTCAAGTCGGTCCCATAGGTTCTGAGCATGTCAGAACTGTGCCGTCTGCAAAACCGATTGTTTGTCTGTTGGTGGTCTTAATTTAAGGATCCACTAAGAAATGATACCAAGTAGATATAATATTACTCTTCTTCGACAGGCTTATCGTTTTGAACCAAGCTGGATCGAAGGTTAAGATTACTGTCCAAAGTCGCTCGCCAATAGGTTTGGAGCATGATGTCGTCTGCAACGATTTTTGGTGGTTTGGGTGGTTTGGTTCCAGTTTGGTCCCACTCATATTAGAACCCAAGGCATTACAATTAAATAGTACGGCACCGTCCTTAGACCACGCCAGATCAAATGGTGAAGCCCCATTCCAAAATCGGTACTCAATAGCTTTGGCAGATATTTGCCCGTTACCCCCCTCCCCTTGGGTTAATTCGAAAAAAACACGCACAGTATATAATGGAAAATTATGGAATTGAGGAAAAAACACCTTTTTTTATTTGTTGCATTGCTAGAAACAAGACATGACAAAGTATTTTGGGAGGTGAAAAATTGAAAATCAAGAGGTGTACGCCGAGGTCACACGTCTACGCCTGATTTATTGGGCCACATTGGGGAAGGTCATCGAAAAAAATGTAACAAGGTCACGTGGGTCCAAGGTCATTCCAAGGTCACGCCCCAAAAAAAAAACAGAAAAAAACTTCGTTTCATTGGTGAATTCTTTCTTAGCCATAACAAGTATTTTTAGCATTTGGTTAGAGTCCAATCCAGTTTCTTTCGGCCTCCGAAAAATACCTTCTGACGTGATCCTGCTAAAATGCCCGAGGCTTATAACTCGATAAACCTGAGGTCAAAATTGGAGGCTAATTTATTTCCACAGCTGAATTCAGGACGCCAAGGAGGATAACCATATACACCAGGAGGTATATTGAACAAAAAGTGAGAGATGAGGGTGTTTTCTATGTCGTGAAATGCCCCAGGTAGAACTTTGTGTGAGTAGCTTCGAGTCTACTGCGTTCATTTCGTAAGCGTTTGATCCGTTAAGAGGCCATCCACGCTCACCAGCTTTACAATATTTACACTACCGACACGGTTGACAACTCTTCTGTAATCTGAATTCTGGCATCGTTTTGCCGGAGCGTGGCATGTAATTTTGCTTCACATTGGCCGACAGTTATGTCACTTAAACAGTGCTTAAGCCGTCCATCTTAATCAGCAAAGCCGTCATAACAGGCTGAAAGGGATTGACGCTACGCCAAAGCTTCATATTGCACCTACGATGCAGAAGCTCTGGTGCTGCCAAACCCCCACACAATACTAGGCGTAGGCGGAGCTGCGAGCTGCAGAAGTCAAAAACTTATCCTCCGCCAACCAGGGAAGTATTTTTCCGATGTCTGGCAGACTAGTTAAGATTGCATTCATCGGGTTCAGATTACTTCTTAAGGTCAATTTCCTTTTTACATTTCCTATCTTCTTTTCGATCATTTGATCCATTCGGCTGAAACGGTAGTCTTTTGTGGGATTTTAAAGTGGTCTGGGCGACGTTTCGTCATGCACCGGTGCAGCAGTGTCCAAGTACCCCATCTCTGAGCTTTCTAATACTCACAACTGAGCTGTGAGCTGTTCTAATACGTGACAGCTGACTGAGTCACCCAGGTTCAAACCGAACCAACTGTCCATCACCATATTGCTACGGCGCCGTTTCTGCCGCGCCTGCCGTTCTGCCGTACTGCCGTGCTTGCCGTTCTGCCGTACTGCCGTGCTTGCCGTTCTGTCATACTGCCGTGCTTGCCGTTCTGCCGTACTGCCGTGCTTGCCGTTCTACCGTACTGCCGTGCTTGCCGTTCTGTCATACTGCCGTGCTTGCCATTCTGCCGTACTGCCGTGCTTGCCGTTCTGTCGTACTGCCGTGCTTGCCGTTCTGCCGTACTGCCGTGCTCGTCTTTCTGCCGTGCTGCCGTTCTGCGGAGTCACGTGCCCGCTCCGTCTGCAGCGCCGCCGCTGGCCTGGCGTGCCCGCCGTGCTCGTCACGGGTGGCCCGATGTTCCAGCCCGCTGCTGACCCAGTTCACGGCAAAAATCAGCCGGCTAAAAGCTGACCCAGAAACGGGCCGCAGTGCCGGCTGGCGAGCCGTCAGCGTGGTTTTATGCGGCGATGATAGCTCCGCTACGGCCGCGCGAAGTTCCGGGCGTGCACCACGGTAATGTAAACTGCCACCGTGGCGGACGGGCTTGGCGGCCGTACCTACACTTAGCACGGCGGTTTGGCGGCCGGTCACTTCCGCTTGGTACTCCGTCAGGTGTAAAATTTATCATGAAGGTTAGTGTGCAGACGGTGTCTGTGATTGAGTTAAAATACAAAAGAAAGTCAGTTCATGTTCATTGGTCATATAACTTTCTGATATGTATGCACAAAGAAGAACTTCCTTTTTCAAGGGCATCCTTATGGTGAAAAATAGTAATAGTTGTGATAAATGTGGCTTGTGACATTTCAAGGGATCTATTTCCCTTTAAAGGATTATAGCACCTTTTAACATATAGTTTTTAACTTGAGATAGCCAGATTGTCGGGTGTACTCGAAGAAAACCTCTAAATCTGAATTTTTCCTTCCAAAAACGACCTATTTACTGAGTTTTGAACGCAAAAACCGTTTGGTCATATAGTGTTCATATTTCAACGTCACAAATCCGTGACGTATCGCATACGTCATCAGTAGTTACTTCCAACTGGATTTCCACCGCATTTGCTTTTTGAACCGCCGCCCAGTATTCAGCTACCGAAAGGGTATTTGACTTAGAACAATGGTAAAATGATGTCAATTTTCTTTGTCAGTTTTATTTGAATTTCAATTTTGAAATAATGCAGACAATGGTCTTTGAAGGTCCTTAACTTAGTTGATGGGTATCGAACCGGGATAGCCTGCAATATTATCCGCAAGAAGCATTATTTCAGTACGTATCTAATGTTATTTCACTCAATGAATGGGCAATTCACTATGGTGGATATGTAATAAATAAATAATTTTATGTCAATTGTGAACCGATTTCCCAACTTTAAAAATTACCCATAGATTATACTTGTGAGTGAAAAGTGTTGAGGTGGCTGCGCAATGTTCATACAATACATCAACAATATATGTGGCATTTTGGGGGTTGACGAGAGGCTCGGTTTTCCATAAAAACATGATTGGCCATAAACTTTGTGAATTTGCATTGGATTTCCATTTGAAAATATTGCAGAGAAAGGTCTTCAAAGGGCCCAACTGTTGATGGGTGTCTCATACCGGTAGCTTTAATATTCTCCGCAATACGAAGCATATGCAGTGCTAACCTAATGAATTCATTCATGCGGGCTAATGCACACATTGCGACAAAATTCACTCTGGTGGGATATAGTTTTAAGTAACTATCTTGTCAATTGTAAATTTGATTTCCTTATTAAAAACATTACTAATAAGATGCTTAGAATAGACCTTAGTGCAAACATTAACACATTTGTAATCGCGTCCAATATTTTATTTTGCGAGTCAGGAACAGCGAACGCAATTGGTACGTTTTTACGCACTGATTCAAGGAACGAATGTTTGCCGTTCGATGCCTCCTTTTGTGACGTTCACAACTCGCTTTGGTGACCCAAATATCGTAGTGGACGTCACATGTAAAACATTATGGACTATTTTCAAATTACAAACAAATTCTGACTTTTCGCAAAAATGAATGCCAGGACCGTAATCAGGGCATTCTTCTCCATCATTCTACATACTTTTCCCAAGGTGCTATATTCCCTTTAATGACCAACACAAAATATTTGGAATCCAGATGAACCTGAGCCGTATTATCGTATTATTATGCATCTAAATATAAGAAGATATTTTCACCAGCATAAATGGAGACTACTTTGAACAACCTTTTGCCGCCCCTAGACGTCATTCACAGGGTCACTTGTTTGTTCAGAAATAAAATAAGTCGTTACAACACGTGTCAGCAATGAAACTTAAAGGGATTATGCCACCTCGGGAGGATTTATAAAAAGTAACTTAAATGAATGCTGGGAATTAATGATCATGTATGCTCTTGCTCAAACTTGCCC
>VOPJ01016207.1:0-14445 GCA_014673585.1 Semibalanus balanoides | reverse complement strand
TGTGACCTCAACAGTACGTGACTACCGACGATGATGACGATAAGACAGCACCTGCTTTTGAGGTCACAACCTACGTCACGATAGCCTCTGCTGTGGAAAAGGGCTACCGAGCAGATCGTAACGTTACGAGTCAATGGCAAGTACCATAAGTTTTGATTTTTGTAACAGACGATATGGACAGAAATCGGCGCCTGGGCTGAAATAGTTTATGCGAAAATTTGATTCGGATTCGGCCATTTCTTAACAAATTATCGCCAAAAAATGGGGTCTCACGGGGTCTGAAATCCATAGTAATGCTAACTGACGGCGCGGCCGGTAGGTCTGTGGTCCGGTAGGTCTGTGGTCCGGTAGGTCTGTGGTCCGATAGGTCTGTGTTCCGGTACGTCTGTGTTCCGATAGGTCTGTGGTCCGGTAGGTCTGTGGTCCGGTAGGTCTGTGGTCCGGTAGGTCTGCGGTCCGGTAGGTCTGTGGTCCGGTAGGTCTGTGGTCCGGTAGGTCTTTGGTCCTGTAGGTCTGTGGTCCGGTAGGTCTGTGGTCCGGTAGGTCTGTGGTCCGGTAGGTCTGTGGTCCGGTAGGTCTGTGGTCCTGTTGGTGTGTGGTCGTGGACCCGGTCCTGTCCAGATGGTCCGCTGTTCAGGTCAGCCTTGCTGCGCTGATTGCCGCTGTATTTTTAGCTCGCCAGCGGTCGTCAAATGTCAACAGAGTAAGTATGCACTCTGTCTCATTGGCCAGCTATATCGGGCCGTGCCGCATATCTAACTCCGACATGAGAGTGAGAGACGTTTCAGGCCGCGGCTGATTTCAGTCTCCCCCGATACTGCCTCCTGTTGGGAGCTGTCCTGTCCTGTTAATCGGTCAGTAAAGGCGACAGGAGGAGGCATGGAACGTGTCTGCCGCCGACGGGAAGTTACAAAAAACGACAAAGAACGACTCAGCAACCTTCGATGAAATTACATAAATGAAAATATACATTACGGTGTCTGGTCGGGTTACGTCGGTTTTGAAACTTAACGAGCCGCTGCTTGTAAGTTCTCGTCTACCTGGCAATGAGCTCTGTCAGGCTGAATATATTTCTTACTTCAACTGGTCCTAAAATCACTGACGAAACAGAACCAGCAATGCAATAATATACTCAGATTACGACCCCGAGGTTCATCGCCGATGATACATGATGTGACCTGCGCTCACGGTACGCTCCTGCCGCTGTGTTTCAGAATGACGCGTATGTGTGTGCGGGCGTCAAGGTGTCGGAGCTGGTCGGCACGGAGAGCACCGTGTGGGTGACGCAGTACCGCGCCCTCTCCGACGCCGACACCGCCCACCACATGCTGCTCTTCCAGTGTGACGATATCTCCGCCGATCAGCGCGCCGCCGGAAAGTGTGAGTAAACCCCCCCCCCCCGCACGGCACACCGGCCTCCCCCCCCGCACGCGCCCCCCGCCCCCGCCACGGACACACCGCCCCCGTGACGGCACACCGGCTCGCCCCGCACGGCACACCGCCCTGCACGGCCACACCGGCTCGCCCCCCCCTCCACCCCCACCGCGCACGACACACCGGGCGCCCCCCCCCCCACACGCACGACACACCGCCCCCCCCCGCACGACACACGCCCCCCCCCCCCGCACGGCCACACCGCCCCCTCCACGCACACCGGGCCCCCGCACGGCACCCGGCACCGCCCACCCCCGCCACCGGCACTTCCCCCCCCTCGCACGGAGCACACCGGTTCAGTCGGGTCACGACACACGGCGCCGGAACAGCGGTGCCCGGTAGTCGGGCTGTACTACGCTCTCGGTTGGTCAACAGCGTGGTCAAAGGGTTTCCTTCCTCCGGTGCTGGATTGTGTATGCGCTGTAGTTCAGCTGTATGGCACAGGCCAGCTAAGGGTTATACAGGCCAGCTAAGGGTGATACAGGCCAGCTAAGGGTGATACAGGCCAGGGAGACAGAGATGTGATGTGCCTGTAAACTTGGTATTGCTTAGGGCGTGTTCTGACCATCTATTCCCGCGGGGATTCCAGGGAATCGGTAGAAAAGTGTTTTCTACCGATTCCCGAAGTGAAGAGTTAACATGAATATCAATGTATAAGTATATTGCCGCACTGCGGTAGAGTAGGGCAGTCCAAATGCCCGCCGGGAACTCCAGGGACTCCCGCAGGGAATGTGCACGGTCAGAACACCGCCTTGGATCGTGGCGTTTTCAGTGTTGGAGCGTAGCCTGACCGCCGCGCAGCGCAGTCTTTCATGGAACTGGACACGTATATCGCAGCAGTCACGGAACATATGGACACTATGCAGTCACTCACAAGTCCAAACACTGAGCTGTAACTAACGCCAGTATTTCCTAATACGCTGCAGTGCTGACGTCCGGCTGGTCTATTCTGGCTGTCGGCTAAGCGTTCAGGGCAGTTCCACATTCCTGCAATGCAGTGAGGTATGAACGGCAGCCATGCCAACCGGTGAAACACCGTTACAGCTCCGCGATGACCTCGTTATACACGTCAGGTCATTTGTCGCAATTTAACCACGCGCTAATGTAGCCTCATTGAGTGAAATCCGAGGTCTCAGCTCGTACAGAAAAAAGGGCGCTTGATAGCCTTAATGAGCTTTAGCGCCCCCCAAAAAAAAACAATAACAACAGCTCGTACAGAAAGGCAGGACAGCAGCTTATGGCAGGACCACCTGCGCTACAGTCGCTTAGTAGTGGTTGCCGGTGTTATCTGACAGGTCACCGCGCAGGTCATGTAAAATGGCAGGATATCGGGTGCTAGTTCATGTCAAACGGCAAGATGTCGGGTGCTAGGTCATGTCAAACGGCAGGATATCGGATGCTAGGTCATCAAATGGCAGGATTCCAGGTACTGTCGACTTGTGTGCGGTATTCTGTCACGAAGGTACCCAATGAGCGCGTCTGTTGAGCGGCACGCGAACAGAAGGCGTGTCCGACTGTTCCTTCGTAGTTGTGTGTGTCTCATGCTTCGTCACTGTCACTGTGACATTGGTCGGGCATCCATTATTGAGGGAGTGAGACCAAACGTTTGCTGGGTTTTCATCATTAAAGAATGTTTCCCATTTGTTACACATAATTACTTGTGATTTAGGCAAATTATTTTAGTTCTTAGTGAGTCCTGGGCCTTGAGTAAATCATCACATTCGTCTCGAACATATCATATGGGATGGTTGTTGTCAAGGGAATAGTTTTGCACTCATTCCTTTCACATAAAGAGTCCCGCACGATGCATGTTGTGAAGATCTAGGCACATAGCGAGAACTACCGTCCACCCACTACCATTCCCAACACATCTATGGTCTTATAGGTAAATAACCAAATAACTAAGCCAATATTCATGAGGCGCGGTTACCCTGATCTCCTCTAACCCGTCATCATAACAGAGCTGCGGATAGCCACCCCTGTCTGGGCGAGCTCAGACCAGCGCTGTATCTCCGGTGGTCAGCCGGCGGCGATCGACTGTCGGGGGGGGGGGCGATCCCGGCCTGGGACCAAATCTTATCAAGTGGCCGTGAATGGGGAAAGAACGGCATGCCGTAATATAATTGTTCATAATGCCCCACTTATTTTAGGACGGTGTATGGGTCGTGTCGTCCCGTTGTCGAAATAGCCTAGTCAGTAGAGCGATAGGCTGAAGTTGGGAGTGTCTTCAGTTCGATCCTGGGTCCCGGAAGTTTTGCAGGCCGGCGCACCAACATGCCGTATTTACCCATTTCCGGCATTTGGTAAGACTGGGCACTTGGTAAGATTGGACCCTGGGGGGAGGGTTGCGATCAGGTGCCTCTGATCAGGGGGAATCCCGGCCGGCCGGTGCTGCCGATTGTCATATGTGACACGGCTGGGGCTGGCGTCCGACGTAACGGCTGACCTGTCAGCGGTCAGCAGTCAGCAGTCAGCAGTCAGCGGTCAGGCGGCTGACATTTCAGCAGTCACTGCTGCCCTGCTGCCGTGGCCACCCACCCCCGACGGACGGACGGACGGGCGCGGCCGGTGCGGTGTGATGCCGCCGCGTCCAGCTGGCCGGAAATCGGTCATCACTGGCATTATGTGTACTGCCGGGCGATGTATTTGTACCCTGGTTACATCCGTGACCCCCCTCCCCTCCCCTCACATACACAACGGACGCGCATGGCGGCATACCGCGCTGCAGGCTACATACTGTGCTTCACTAGTCATTGTGGTCAGCTGTGAACCGTACACAATCGGTTATTTATCACACACAATGTGTCATATCCTGTTCTTATGTGTCCTTTCATGCGATGTTCTCTTTCTCCCCACGCCCACTTGTTCTGTTGCCCTGCACCCTGTACCCTGTACCCTGTACCCTGTACCCTGTACCCTGTACCCTGTACCCTGTACCCTGTACCCTGTAACCCATGTACCTGTACCCTGTACCCTTTACCCTGTACCCTGTGCGCCTTGTTGCCCTGTACCCTGTACCCTTGTACCCTGTTACCCTGTGGACCCTGTACCCTTACCCTGTACCATTTACCTGTACCCTTGTACCTGTTGCCCTGTGCTGTGCCCTTCCCTGCCGTTGCCCTGTGCCCTGTGCCTGTGCCCTGTTGCCTGTGCCCTGTGCCCTGTGGCCCTTGGCCTGTGCCCTGTTCCCTGTGCCCTGTCCTGTCCTCCCGCCCTGCCCTGCCCTGCCCTGGCCCTGGTCCGGGCCGCGCCGCTCCACCTCTGACCCGGCCTGCCTTATGTGTCCTGCAGGGAGTGTGGGCACCACAGTGTGTGTCGGAACAGTCAGGTGATGTACGCCTGGGCCAAGAACGCGCCGGCCACCAAGCTGCCGGACGACGTCGGCTTCAAGATCGGCGGCGACACCGGCCACAAGTACCTCGTGCTGCAGGTAACAGGGGCACTGGGCAGGACAGGGATGGACGGTCTCATGGCGCTCACGCCGAACCTCGGTGCGTGTAGGCGACAGGGCATGGGCGGACAGGGATGGGGACGGGTCACATGGGGCTGTGGCGTTCACCCGACCTCGTGCTGCAGTAACAGGGGCACTGGGGCAGACCAGGGATGACGGGGTCTCGATGGGGCGGCGTCACCCCGACCTACGTGCTGCAGGTAACAGGGGCACTGGGCGAGGAAGGATGGGACGGTTGCTCAGGACGGCGATCACCCGACCTCGTGCTGTAGGCGACAGGGGCACGGGCAGGACAGGGATGGGACGGGTCTCATGGGAACGGCGGTGCACCCGACCTCCGGTGCTGCAGGTAACAGGGTGCAACTGGCAGACAGGGATGGACGGGTCTCATGGGGCGGGCGTCACCCGACCTCGTTGCTGTAGCGACAGTGGTACTGGCAGGGATGGGACAGGACAGGACAGGACAGGACAGGACAGGACAGGACAGGACAGGACAGGGAGGGATGGATGGGTCACACGGGCGGCGACACCGACCTCGTGCTGTAGGCGACAGGGGTACTGGGCAGGACAGGGATGACGGTTCTCATGGGGCGGCGTCACCCGAACTCGTGCTGCAGTAACAGGGGCACTGCAGGACAGGGATGGACGGGTCTTTCATGGGACAGGCGTCACCCGACCTCGTGCTGCAGTAACCAGGGGCAAGCTTGGCAGGACGGGATGACGAGGTCTCATGGGACGGCGTTCACCCGACCTCGTGCTGCAGGTAACAGGGGGCACTGGGGCAGACAGGGATGGACGGGTCTCATGGGGCGGGCCTCACCGACCTCGTGCTGCAGGTTAACAAGGGGCACTGGGCAGGCAGGAGGAACGGGTCTCATGGGGCGCGTCACCCGACCTGCGTGCTGCAGTAACAGGGGCACTGGAGCAGGGCAGGGATGGACGGGGTCTGCATGGGACGGCGTCACCCGGATCCTCGTCTGCAGAGTAACAAGGGGCACTGGGCAGGACGGATGGACGGGTCTCAAGGGGACGGCGTCACCCGACCTCGTGCTGCAGGTACAGGGGCACTGGCAGGACAGGGATGGACGGTTCTCATGGGCGGGCGTCACCGGACCGTCGCTGCAGTAACAGGGGCACTGGCAGGGCAGGATGGACGGGTCTCATGGGCGGCGTCACCGACCTCGTGCTGCAGGAACAGGGGCACTGGGCAGGACAGGGATGGACGGTCTCATGGACGGCGTCACCCGACCTCGTGCTTAGGTAACAGGGGCACTGGGCAGGGCAGGGATGACGGGTCTCATGGACGGCGTCACCCGAACCTCTGCTGCAGGTAACAGGCGGCACTGGGCAGGACAGGGATGGACGGGTCTCATTGGGGCGGCCGTCACCCGACCTCGTGCGCGTAGGCGACAGGGCATGGGCAGGGCAGGGATGGACGGTCTCGATGGGGCGGGGTTCACCCGACCTCGAATGCATGCAGGTACAGGGGCACTGGGCAGGACAGGATGGAACGGTTTCTCATGGGGCGGCGTCACCCGACCGTCGTAGCTGCAGGTAACGGGAGCACTTGGGCAGACAGGGATGGACGGGTTCATGGACGGCTGTCACCCGACCTCGTGCTGTAGGTTAACAGGGGGCACTGGGCAGGGCAGGGATGGACGGGTCTCATGGGGCGGCGTCACCCGACCTCGTGCTGCAGGTAACAGGGGCACTGGGCAGGACAGGGATGGACGGGTCACATGGGGTGGTGACACCGACCTCGTGCTGTAGGCGACAGGACTGTCTCTGCTGGCCGGATGACAGTTCAGGTCGCTGTGAGTGGGCGAGTGGACGGCATGGACCGGGGTGTACGGTCTGGTACCGGTACCCGTGGCATGGCAATCGTAGATTTGCTATGTAATCACGACTATTGCCATTGTGCGCTGGGGCGGGCTTCCAATCAGCGATCGTTTCATGCGTCTGATTTATATAAATGTGAGGAAAATTGAACATGAACACAGTGGGGCGGAGGCCTGCTTATCCATAATCCTGCTCTACCCGGTCTCAGTTTTATGCTGGTCCGGTTTTGTGTCCACGCTGGAGCGACTCCATTTCCTGTCCTGAGTTCTGAAACTTCGTATTCCGGGCACCGCCAGGAGGAGCAAAAACAATACTCGGTCTGTCGGAACTGCTGTGACGAATAAAAACAAACCCATTCTGCGGAACATGCTGTGACGAACAAAAATCAAACTCGTGTGCTGTCCCTGCCAAAGCAAACTCCCTCGGATATGCTGCTTTTGTCAGCCAACAATGCATATCGAACTGACTACCGAGGCTTAACAGTACTGCCTGGCCTACGTACCAGAAACAGCACACCGCTTCCCATGGTCTGTGTTCAATGGTCGACAGGTTATGCCATGTTTTGTAACCCGTTTTGTGCCTCAAGTGATGTTTGTTTTGTTTTTTGCTGGTCCCCTTTCGGGAAGCATTTTGTTTGTATTTCTCGTTTTTCTTCGTTAAGCTGAGGATAATAGTTACACTGACCAAATTTGGTACACTTTCCGCTCCTGACTTTGTTACAATTTCCGCACCTTGTATACGGGTACAGGTAGACTAGCACATTACACGCTGTTGTGTAGCCGATATAAGACCGTGTGCGAAATTACACGACATACATCGCATTTGTTTTGTACTCGCTTTCCGAAGCGATTCCATTGTAAGGGCCACAATTTTCCCTGAGAGCACTGTGTTGCACTACTTGGATTGACTCTGCGACACTATGACTCCCCATGGGCACCACATAGTCTGAGTAGCTGAGGCGCCCCCAAGCCCAAATCATCATCATCACCATCATCACTATGACTCCCTGAGGGGGCACAGACTGAATGTTCTGCCCAGTCTTGACGCCGTCAGTGCGTCGTTAGATCCCAGGAACGGCTGCACATAAACACTTCTGAAAACCGGCTCTCGGCCGGCCGAAAAAAAACCGCTTGCCTTGCCGTTGGAGTGGCCTCGATTCCGGGATGGGTTGTCACGAACGGAGCGTAGCAGCGGCGGCGGAGCTCCGGCCCGAGTGTGGGCTCTCGCGTAAAGGAGTGTTGAGGGAGGGGCGTGACGGGACGGAGGCGAGATCAGCGGACGACACCTCGGGACAGAGCAGCGGCGAATGGTGGCTCCCCACCCTGGCCAGAGTACCTGGCCCGCCACCTGGCGGTAAGCCGCGGAACGTGACCTTACGGCTGGGACCGGCAGAGAGCTGGCCGAAGTGACCTTACGGCGACCGGCAGAGAGCTGCCGAGTGACCTTACGGCTGACCGGCAGAGAGCTGTCCGAGTGACCTTACGGCTGACCGGCAGAGAGCTGGACAGGATGAGGTCAGCGCTCACCTGCGGCGATGTGCGGGCCGGGCGTGACTCAGCAGACACGTGAAAAAATCAACTATAACTTCGCAAACGTCTACAGAAAGTTTGAAATTTACGCCCTGGAAAACAGTTAATATAAGGCAACTGAAGCCCGCCTTTCTGCTGATGGCAACTTCCTATGTGTTGTTTTACATAGCGTGGGTTCTAGAGGTATCGTAAGAGTGAGATGATGCTTTATCCTCTCCGCCGGACCGGAGAGGGTTCTGAGAGTGGCTGCCGGTTATGGTCTGGGTGGTATCCCGGGCCGCGCAGTGGCTGCCATTGTGACCAACTGTATACAGCCTGCAGATCCACCAACTTTAAAGTGTCCGCAGAGCTTCGGCCGGATTTAAAGAAGCACTTACGGAAGATCTGGAGACTTGCTTTTATTGTGAAGAGCATGTGGATAGCCTTACAAGTGATGTATCGTATTTTAAAGGAAATTAAATTTGTTTCTGTAAACATTTGGGCCTTTTCACCCGCGCGACGCTCGGGTCTCTAGCCGAACGCGCGGAGTTGCGGGGGTAAATTCCTCACCCTCCTCGTATCTTTTAAACCAATAAACGCAGCGAGACGCAAGGCGTCGATTGAAAGCTCTCAATGAGACTTATCTAAGGCATTCCCGATTTTTTAAATAAATCACATTAGTCAAACTGTCAGAATTTATTATGTATGTGAGCTTTTAGGTCATACTTTTCAGTCCAAAGCTATATTTTAGACTTTTTATCGCTTAAGCTCTCAAAGTATACTACATCTCCCGCATAAGTAAAAGGGAAATTATAAGCAAAGGTCAAGGTCAAGATCATGTCACAAAAGGTCACTGTTGGCAAGAGGTCTACGAAATTCATATAAGACATCATATGGGTTATTTTACGCGTAAAGTTCGATAGTAGCAGCCATTTTCACAACCTGACACCAAATAAGGTCAAGAGTCATATGAAGTAAAAATTTGAAATTGATTAATATAAATAAATAGGACATGTTTCTATTAATTTGTCTTTATCTGGTCAATAAAAGCAAAACAAAAAACTTTACAAAATGACGCTATGAGTTACTTATACTACAAGGAACTACATGTCAGTCAAAATGAAGATATTGCTTAGAAATTTGGTTTGGCGCAAAATAACCAAGCAGTTGTTGCGCCCTAAAACCCCAATCAACAAACAAGAAATTTGGTTTGGGTATTGTCCATACTTGGTTCTATCATCTATATTCCATTTTTTGTATATATTGACAAAGGTGATTTTGTGGAAGAAATTCTAACAAACATTTTGTTTTGTTTTTAGGGGTCAAATACTCGACATTGTGAAAATTCGAGATTTACTGTTTGAAGATAATATCATTTCCTCTGTTAACGTTTTTTGTTTGCAATTTGCTTCAAAACTCACTTTTCTACGATTTGTGAATTATTTATCGTTTTCCATCAAAAACGGCATGACATGACCTCATTAAAACGTCATTTTTTATCCAAAGTGCTACATCATTTTCAGTGAAATTTCGTCAGAAGACGTAAAACTGATCCAGCATAAGGTACTGAAATTGACGTCGCTATCTGTCAAAAGTTAACAAGTTAATGAGAAAATCCGGAAGGGGGTAATATTTACCCCCTTCCCCTAGCGCCGCCCGGGTTAAGACAACACGCTTCCCCACATATCTACAGCATTATGATAATGCATTCTCTCCGGTTCCCAGGAACTAGTTTGCGTCTCGTTAGTGTTTTCAATCGAGTCTCGTCACGCTGAAGGTTTTGGCGATGCCAGGGTCGGCCTGCTGACTCCGCACTTCTGACAATGTTTTCAGATACGCTCAATACGTCCACCCTCTGCCGGAACCCTGTATGACTGACCTGACACCTGACCTGACCTGACACCTGACCTGACACCTGACCTGACACCTGACCTGACACCTGACCTGACACCTGACCTGACACCTACCTGACCCTGGACTGACACCATGACCTGAACACCTGACCTTGACACCTGACCTGACACCTGACCTGACACCTGACCTGACACGACCTGACACCTGACCTGACACCTGACCGACACCTGACCTTGGACACGTGACCTGACACCTGACCTTGAGACACGCGGACCTTGGCACCGGACCTCTGACCTGACCTCTGATGACACCTGACCTCTGACCACCTGACCTCTGACACCTACCCTCTGACACCTGACTCTTTATGCCTGACCTCGGAACCTGACCGTTCTGACCTCTGACATCTGACCTTCTGACCTCTGGACACCGCACCTGACAGCCTGACCGCTGCAACACCTTGACCTCTGACACGCTGACCCTCTGAACCTGACTCTGGCACCTGACCTTCTGGACACCTGACCGCTGACACCTGACCTGTCATCGTGAGCCTTGAACCTGACCTGACACCTGACCTGACACCTGACCTGACACCTGACCTGACCTGACACCTGACACCTGACCTGACACCTGACCTGACACCTGACCTGACACCTGACCTGGCTGTTTCAGATTCACTATGCCCACCCTCTGCCGAATCCGGACACGAGCGGTGTGGAGCTGATGGTTTCAGAGCGCGCTCAGAAGTACCAGGCCGGTATCTACCTGCTGCTGGACGGCTCTGTGGTCATCCCTCCCAATACGCCAGGTATGCATCAGACGGCACTGTATGACGCCAGGTATACATCAGACGGTACTGTATGGCGAGCAAATACAAGGCCTTTACCTTCCTATGTGGGACGGTTAGACGTTACATAATGTGTGACGATCGAGTAACCAAGGCAGGGGGAATTATTACAGGCGTAGTGATATAGCTGAAGCAAAAATCGTACTTAGTCGCAAGGTTTTCAATTATAAATGCACGTAATCTAACCACAGTAGTCTGTTCTCCAACCCTTATCATCATCATCATCACTGTGAATGATGCAAGCCGTTGAAAAGCACTGTCGGCCTGATAGTGGCGCTCTGGTGACGTGGGTTTGTTTTATGCTCCAGTGACCCACGCAGACGTCAACTGCGTGTTTCAAGGCCAGAACAAGCTGACTGCCTTCGCCTACCGCGTGCACGCGCACAAGCTGGGCAAGGTCATCACCGGCTACCGGTACAGCAAACAGGTACGGTGTACTGCTGCCGTGTGTGAGCTGTGATGGTGTGTTGGGACGGCTGCTGTACCACTGCAGTCTGCAGTGTGGCGGGGGCTGCCAGCAGTGCAGCAGGGCTGCCGTCTGTTGCAGCAGTGTGGCGGGGCTGCCGTCTGTGCCAGCAGTGTGGCGGGGCTGTCGTCTGTGGCAGCAGTGTGGCGGGGCTGCCGTCTGTGGCAGCAGTGTGGCCCTGTTTACCCAGCCTGGACGGCGCAGAGTCGGCCCACACAGCGACCGCTCGATACCCGGGTGTCGGCGCCGCCCGGCCGTACCCTCCCCTTCTTTAAGTTCCGCCCCGCCCTCCTCTCGATGGGGTTCCGCTGTCTGCCCTGTGTGCCAGCCCGGTAGGGATTGACGCATTCTGTGGCATGGCAACTGGCGGCTGACTTTTTGTATTTGAGAGAATGCGGTCTCTGTGGTCCAGCTTCTAGTGCATTGTATTAACGACTAGGCTGTCTGGGACTGACAGTTTTGTTTCGCCAATACTGAACTTTGTCTAACCTTAAGTGTCCGGCTGAGCTATGTCTCAGCTGACCGGCTTATTGTCTTGACGTTTCAACGGCTGCTTGATCCATGTCCTCCGTGTTGATCGTCATTTGTCCGTGACCTGCGCCGTTGACCTCTGTCTGACCCTGACCTTCTGTTGACCTCTGTCTGACCCTGACCTGCTTTTGACCTCTGTCTGACCCTGACCTGCTTTTGACCTCTGTCTGACCCTGACCTGTTGTTGACCGTTGTCTGACCCTGACCTGCTGTTGACCGTTGTCTGACCCTGACCTGCTGTTGACCGTTGTCTGACCCTGGTCTGCTGCTGTGACCGCGTCTGACTGACCTGCGTGTTGACGCTGTCTACCGTGACTTGCCCGTTGACCGCTGTTCTGACCCTGACCTTTCTGTGACCTCTGTCTGACCCTGACCTTGCTTTTGACCTCTGCTCTGACCCTGACCTCTGTACCCGCTGTCTGACCCTGACCTGCTTTGACCTCTTGTCTGACCGTGAACCTGCTTAGTTGCTGCGTCTGACCCTGACCTGCTGCGGACCTGACCTGCTGTTGACCACTACCTGCTGTTTGACCGTGTCCTGACCCTGATCTGCTGTTGACCCTGACCTGCTGCTGACCCTGACCGCTTTTGACCCTGAACATTGTTGTTTGACCGCTGTTCTGACCCGGACCTTCTTGTTACCCTGACCTGCTGTTGGACCCGCTGTTCTGACCGTGACCTGCTGTTGACCGTTGTGCTGACCCTGATATGCTGGTTGACCGCTGTCTGAACCGTGACCTGCTGTTGACCGCTGTCTGACCCTGACCCTGCTATTGACCGTCTGTCTACCCTGACCTGCTGTTGACCGATGTTCTGACCCTGGTCTGCTGTTGTGACCGCTGTCTTGGACCCCTGCCTGCTGTTGACGCGCTGTCTGACCGTACCTGCTGTTAGACCGCTGTCTGACCGTGACCTTCTGTTGACCGCTGTCTGAACCGTGACCTGCTGTCTGACGTGTCTGACCCTACCTGGCTGTTGACGTTGATCTGACCCTGACTTGCTGTTGGACCGTTGTCTGACCTGATCTGCTGTTGACCGCTGTCTGACCGTGACGCTGTTTGCCGCTGTCTGACCCTGACCTGGCTGTTGACCGTTGTCTGACCCGTGACTGCTGTTGACCGTTGTCTGACCCTGGTCTGCTGTGGCCCGCTGTCTGACCTGACCTCGCTGTGACCGCTGTCTGGACGTGACCTCGCTGTTGACCGCTGCTGACCGTTGACTTCTGTTGACCGCTGTTGCTGACCGTGAACCTGCTGTTGGACCGCTGGTCTGACCCTGACCTGCTGTGGACCGTTGTGTGCTACCGCTGACCTGCGGTTGACCCGCTGTCTGACCCTGACCTGCTGTTGACCCGCGGTCTGACCGTGACCTGTGTTGACCGCTGTCTGACCCGTACTTCTTGTTGACCGCTGGCTGGACCGTGACTGCTGTTGACCGCTGTCTGACCCTGGACTGCTCGTTGACCGTGTCTACCCTGACTCTGTGTTGACCGCTGTCTGAACCTGACCTGCTGTTGACCGCTGATCTGACCGTGACCTGCTGTTGACCGCTGTCTGACCGTGACCTGTCTGTTTTGCTGTACAGAACGAGACCCTGATAGAGATGGCGCGTGGCAACCCGCAGTGGCCGCAGGCGTTCTACCCGATGAAGAAGCCGATCGACATCCATCCTGGTGACTATCTGCACGCCCGCTGCACCTTCGACTCGACGGGCCGCAACAGAACCACGCGCATCGGTACGTACTGCCGCGGCTGTGCAGAGACAGGTGGGGTAGTTGTGTACAGTGATGCGGCTCCCCGGCTATTGGGAGTGTATCGGACGGCTTGTGTACTGTGTATCCGTGCATTCGTGCGATACATATGGCGCGCAAGTGTTTTTGCCAAGCTCCGATTATTTGGTGGTGGCTTTGACTAGCGCTGGCGCTGGATTGACGTTTGCTGAGATTTGTTGGATCTGTAGAAGAGCGGTTTCTGAACGGAAAAATTATATGTTAAGCATATGTATGTTCGCTTATTTGTGGTTCGATTATGCAGTTCTTCTAAGAGTACTGATAGATGAATTATAAACTTCTGATTAGTTGAACCCATCAAGATAAGAAATTAAATGATGGAGTTAACTTTCAAGTGAGCCTGCTCGTAACTGGTTGAGGTGCTTACAAAGAGCTTCAGTGCAGCTGCTGTCTGCTTGCCGTCTGGTAGTTCGTGTCCTATCCGATTGTTGGTGTGCGTGTTGTGCGTATCTGCGTAGAGCTTCGCTCGTATACCGTTCCAGTGTGTGCATAACAGTGGCCTGTGGTCTACAGCTATCCATTATTGAGCTCCAATGGCTAGTCGTCTGATGCTGATGATCAATTACAGTCTGTAATTGTGTTTTTATTGTACGTATCTGATGCGTAGTTCTGTCTTTGATGCATATGTCGCGCCGTATAGTCCGCGGTATGTCGTTTGTGATGTTCTATGATATGCTGTGGTATTCGGCTCGGCGACCCCTGAGGAGCAGTGGAGGCTCCTGCTCCTCA